>NIJG01004783.1:7549-18952 GCA_002201625.1 Euglossa dilemma
TCAAACGGTTTGGCGCTTTATTTTAATATTCAAACTGTGAATTAAGGTGTCTATTGCCAAAATTGTTCAGCAGATTTACAGTTGGAATGCCTGGATTGACTTTCGGAGTCACTGGATGGGTGAAGCTATTGACTTAGCTGTGCGGCTCTAAACAAAGGCGGTAACGTTCTCGTACGGTTTGACTCTCGATGTGCTTATTCATGCACAAAATTAAGATGTCCTATCTAATACAATGCCCACTTGTTTGTTTAGGTGATCATTAAGTCTCTCGGTACAGGGGGGTACATGCTCGGATGGCAAGGTGTTCGGTAAAACGATTGACTCTGTTCCATGATGTAACTTGAACGTAAGTGAATCGCCTTTACGCTTTACGATATTTCCTCAGATATATGTGTGATACATTTCTCAATATGCACTTATTTTTTTATTGTTTATTTTCTGAGAAATATTCGTAGTCTGTCTTACGTACCACGACCGGTCATTTGACCGGTAGTACGATTTTTGCATTTTTGTAATAGTTTCCCTCTAAGACTCAATGCCAAAACTATAAAGTCGTTACAAACGAAAGGAAATATAGCTGTGGCACGATTTTATCCTAGAAGTACCTTCCAGAAAATGGTTTACGGCGCTTCCAAGTGTTCTCGCTCGATTATCGGGTTAGCGTTGTTTATTTCCATGACGGATATCCGATACGGTCCAGATCCTCGAATGCTCTGACGCCATCTCCTTTACTATGGCGTAAAATAAATAAACTTATAACTGATGGAAATGTACAGACGTCTTCTCACGAATTCAAATCAGTGTAGTCTTGCGACACGAACAGAGTGCATCGAAACGTGAAAGTCACAGAGAGCATACTTGGCAGTCTTTCACTATTATTTTGTAATACTTTACACCGTATTTCGTGTTATAAGTGCAATTTTCACAGTAGAGAACAAGACTAACAATACGTCGCTGTAAGTTTCACATTTTATCTTTTATTCATTTTTTTATCTATTTTGATATACATTTTCATATTTTAGTTTTTATTTCCTCCGTTGAATATTTACCCCAAAATATCCAGGCCATCGTGGAGAGCGAATGCATTATAACAGAGAATAAATGCATAACGTTCTGAAGATGATCAGGAAATTCAGGATATGGAAAATGACAATACGGAAAATTATGATCGATTTGAAACCGTCTAGAAGATGGATGCGGACGAAGGTAATATTTCGAACGTACGTAGACGACGAAAGAGAAGGAGAATTTTAGTTAGTTCCGATAGTCAGAATGAGGAAGAGGCAAGCGAAATTGCGATGGACGGAACTGTTTGGCAGGAAGTAAAAATTGGGTCTAATCCTGGAAGAGCACCTTGTCATATTTTTAGGGAAACATCAGGCCCTACTGGGTACATTAAACGTAATACTATGAATGGCGAAGATAGGACGGCATTTTCTGTGATAATTGATACGAATATAATCGAACATGTAAGAAAGTGCACAGAGGCAGAGGCATTTAGAGTGATGGGATATGAATGGGAACTGTCTACTGCAAAGTTATATGCATTTTTTGCAACTATGTATGCATGCAGCGCATATGAGGCTAAGGATACAAATATAGCACTTCTATGGAATAGAATGAGAGGCACGCCTTTTTTCTCAAATACCATGAGAAGGCATGACATTACGGAGATTATGAGACTTATTCGATTTGACGACAGAAATCAACGAAACCAACGGTTACAAACCGATAAATTCGCTATGATTTCCGAAGTTTGGTACAAGTTTATTGACAACAGTCAATATTGTTATAAACCAGGTCCATATGTAACTATTGACGAACAATTGTTTCCAATGAAAGCAAGGTGTAGATTCACTCAGTACATGCCCAATAAACCGGACAAATTTGGTCTAAAATTTTGGTTAGTATCTGATGTACATAGCAAATATATAATAAACGGTTTTCCAGATTTGGGTAAAGATGAATGTAGAGAACCCTCAGTTCTTCTTGGAGAGTTAGTCACTATGAAATTAGCAGAAGCGTATGTTGGGTGTGGAATAAATATAACCGCGGACAACATTATTGCAAGCCCACCTTTAGCAACAAAGCTTTTGGCAAACAAAAAACTACGATTGTTGCGACAATTAGAGCAAATAGAAGAGAGCTACCACGACTGTCGAAACGGAAAAACGACGACATGGCACTTTTCTTAATCAAACTCTATCGTTGAAATAACTGTATGTTGACATTTTACAAAGCCAAACCAAGAAGGAAAGATGAAATTCTCAGTTCAATGCACAACTCCGAACAAGTTGAAGAAAATGACATCCGAACACCGGAGACAATTCAATTGTATAATAGCACTATGTTTGGCGTAAATCTGACAGATCAAGTGGCCAGAAATTATTCGATAAAATCTAAATCTCGGAGAAGGCCTTTGCAAGTATTTTTTAATATCTTGGATTTAGCCGGGATAAATGCATGGGTGTTGTATGAAGAAACTACGAGGGGAGAAATTACAAGACTGGAATTTCTATTTCAATTGGCAGAAGAACTTGCCGTCGAATACCAACCAGAGCTCGGCAGAGAAAATCAAACAAAACACGTCGCAAGTACAAATACAGGTTCCCGTGAACGGAAAACATGTCAGATTAGGTATTGTAAACATAATAAGACGAACAATATCTGTCTAAAATGTAAAAAGTACGTATGCGGAAAATGTACAGTTGAGAAGCCCATTTGGAAAAATGCAACGAAAAAGAATAAAATGTAGATTATGTACTCTTGAATAAAAGAAAATATATTTTTATACTGGTAAACTTGCTATTGGTCTGCATTCAATATTGAAAAATATAAGTTGTGAAAGACCGCTCATTTGACCGGCCGCGGTAGGAATAGGTATATGTGAAAAGTCGGTAGGAATAGTGTTAGTACTCAAACCGTGAACTCAGGTGTCTATTGCCTATGCCGCACAGCCCATTTATTCTCGGAAAATCTCGTCTTACTTTCGGAATCACAGGATATGTATAGCTATTGACTTAGCCGTTCGTCTCTCACAGAAGGTTGTATCGCTCTCGATCGGTTTGACCATCGATATTGTAATTCATATATGAAGTTAGGGTGCCCGTCTCTGAGACGAACACTAATATCTTTCTCTGAACACTATGCTATACTCCCGATACAGCGCGATGGGCTTTCGCAGGGATAGGTCTTCAGTAAAACGTTCGACCTTATACAAATTACTAGCGTTCTCAAACGAATTGTCGCTCGACTTTAACATTCATACTGTGAATTACGGTGTCTATTGCAAATAATTATCAGCGAATTTACTCCCGATGTACCTGGTTTGACTCTCGTATTCACAGGACTGGCGAAGCTACCGAGTTAGCTGATCGTCCTGCAAAGTAGGTGCTAACATTCTCGAACGCATTGACACTCGATCTTCTACTTCATACATGAACCTATGTTGACCGTCACTAAAAAGTGTACATAATTGNGTAGATGTGACCGATAAAATGGCCAGAAATTATTCGGTAAAATCTAAATCTCGGAGGTGGCCTTTGCAAGTGTTTCCCAATATCTTCGATTTACCCGGGATAAATGCATGGGTGTTATATAAAGAAACTACGACAGGAGAAATTACAAGACAGGAATTTCTGTTCCAATTGGCAGAAGAACTTGCCATCGAATACCAACGAGGGCTCGGCAAGGAAAATCAACCAATACCCGTCGCAAGTACAAATACAGGTTCCCGTGGACGAAAAACATGTCAGATAAGGTATTGTAATGATAGTACGACGAACAAAATCTGTCTAAGATGTAAATAGTACGTATGCGGAAAATGTACAGTTGAGAAGCCCATTTGTAAAAATGCGACGAAAAAGAATAAAATGTATCGTTCTCAAACGATTTGACTCTCCACTTTAACATCCATACCGTGAATTAACGTGGGTATTGGGAATTCTGTTCAGCGGATTTTCCTCCAGACTACTTTCTTTGACTCTTGGAAGCACACGATGGGTGAAGCTAATCACTTAGCAGTTGGACCCAAGAATAAGGTGGTTACGATCTCGGACGGTTTGACAATTGACCTTAATATTGATACATGAAATTAAAGTGTGCGTCACCTAAAATGTCTCCTAATTTGATTCCTTGAGCACGAAGTTATGCTCTCGATACAGCGGGGTAGCTTCTCGGAAGGATAGGTGTTCGGTATGCAGAGTGACTTTATACGAATCGGTAATGTTCTCCGACGGCTTGGCTCTCTACTTTAATATTAAAACCGTTAAGTAATGTATCGAGTGCCAGGACTGATCAGTAGATTCACTTCCGGATTACCTGGTTTGACCCTCTGAATGACATGTTAGGTGAAACTATTGACTTATCTGTGCGTCTTTCAAGGAAGGTTGTATCGTTCTGGAACTGTTTGATCCTCGATATTCTAATTTATACATGAAAGTAAGGTGTTCCATATGCTACAATGTCCACATATCTGATGAGGGGAATATTTTGGTTATATATCGCTACAGCGGAATACGTTCTCGGAAGACAAGGTATTCGGAATAAAGTATGACTTTATTCGAGGCTGTAACGTCCACCAACGGCATGGATCTCTACAGTAATATGCATACCGTGAAATAAGGCGACTATTGCTTATACTGTTCAGCTGGTTTACTCCCGGAAATCCTGGTTTGACTCTCGGAATCAACGGATAAGTGAAGTTGTTGACTTAGCAGTTCGCCGCTCACGGAAGCTTATCAACGCTCTCGAACAGTTTGGCCGCCGATCTTCTAATTCATATATGAAATTAAGGTGTCGATCACAAAAACGTATATTAATCTGTTCCCCTGAACACGATGTTATAATCTCGATGCAGCGGGTTAGGTTTCTCGGAAGGTAAGGTCGTCGGTGAAAAGTTTGCCTTTAAACGAATTGGTTAAGTTCGACGAGGATTGACACTGTACTTTAATATTTATGCCGAGAATTAAGGTGCTTTTTGCCGATACTCTTCAGCGGATTGAATCTATTGCCAATAATGTTCAGCAAACTGACTCCCGTGTACCTAGCTTGACTCTTCGAATAACAGGATAGGTAAAGCTATTGATTTAGCTGTGCGACTCTCAAAAACTGTTATATGGTATTCGAAAGGATTCACTCACGATCTTCATGTCGATACATGAAATTGAGTTTCCCGTCACTAAAATGAATTATAATTTCATCCTGGATACACTAAGTTATACTCTTGATGAAACGGGTTATGTTCTCGGACGGTAAGGCCAACGGTGCAAAAATGGAACATATACCAATTGGTAACGTTCACCGACGGTTTGTCCCTCTACCTCAGTATTCAAACGCTTTGATTGAGTTCGTCTATTGCCAATACACTTCAGTGGATATCCGCCCAGATAACCTGCTTTGATTCTCGGAATCACATGAGAGGTGACGCCATTGGCTTACCTGTGCGAATCACTGTAAGGGTGGTAACGCCCTCGAACGGTTTGATGCTCGATCTTCTTATTCATACATGAAATTAAGTTGCCCATAGCTAAAGTGTATATTAATTCGTCGTCCTGAACACGCTGTTATAATCTCGGTAATGCGGGGTAGGCATTTCGTGAGCTCTTCTGTATAACGCTTAATTTTACACCAATTTGTAACGTTCTGTAACCGTCTGTCGCTCTACTTTATCATTCAAACCGTAAATAAGTGTAAATATAGCAAATACTGTACAGCGGATTTACTCCTGGAATACCCGGCATGTCTCTCTTAAGAACAGGTCAGGTTAAGCTAGTGACCTAGCTGCGGGACTCTCAGAAAAGGTGGTATCGTTCTCGAACGGTTTGACCATCGATCTTCTGATTCATAGATAAAGATACGGTGCCTGTCACTAAAATTTATACCATTTTGCTTCCCTGACCACGATGTTATACTCTCGATACGGCGGGTTAAGTAATCCAAATGTGAGGTATTCGGTATAAAGTTTGACTCTATAGCAATAGGTATCCGTCTACAACGGCTTGAGACTGTACTTTAATATTCATACCGTGAATTAAGGTACGCTTTGCCGACACGGTACAGCGCATTGACTCCCGTAATACCTGGTTCGACTCTGGGAATCGGAAGATAGATGAAGCTATTGACTTCTCCGGTCGACTCTCAAACAAGGAGGTAAAGTTCTCGAAATTTTTGGCACTCGATCTTCTAATTCGTATATGAAATTAAGGTGCCCGACATTAAAATGTGAAGTAATTTGTTACTCTGTACACGATGTTATACTCTCTATACAGCGGGTTATGTTCTCGCAAGGTATGGCCTTCGGCAAAAAGAGTGAATATATACCATTGCGGAATGATCTCTGACAGTTTGTCTTTCTACCTTAATCTATAAACCGTGAATTATCGTGCCATTTGCCTATATAATTCAGCGGATTTTTTCCCGTAGCGACTGGTTTCTCGTAATCACAGGATACGTGGAAATATTGCCTTAGCCCTCCGTCTCTCACAGAAGATGGAAACGATCTCCATCGGTTTGACTCTCGATCATCTAATTCATGCATCAATCTAAGGTGCTCGTCTCTGGAATGTATACTAGTTTGTACCTGTGTAGCGTTATAATCTCGATATAGCGGGTTTGATCTTCGGAGTTTAAAGTATTGTGTAAGACGTTTGTCCGTACAGCTGTAGGTATTGTTATACAACGGCATGACGTTCTGCTGTAATAACCAAACCGTGCACTGTGATGTCTACTGCCAATTCTGTACCGCGCATTCACTTCAGCAGTACCTGGTTTAGCTCTAGGATCCCAGGATGGGTGAAGCTATTGTCATCGCCGTTCGATTCGCAGACAAGGTGGGCTGTTCATGAACGGTTTGACTCTCGATTATTCCATTCATATATAATGATAAGGACTCCGTCTTCTGAAAAGTTTACTAATTTGTTTCTCTGAGCTCTACGCATGACAGTCTCAACAGCGGGTTGCATACATGGAATGTAATGTATTCGGTAAAAAGACTGACTCTATAACAATTGGCAATATTCTGCTACGTATTTTCCTTCTGCAGTAATATTCATACCGTGAATCGAGGTGTCTATTGCCAATCCTGTAAGCCGATTTACTCCTGGAATACCAGGATTGACACTTGAAATCACAGGATAGGTAGAGCTATTGACTTAGCCGTTCGACACTCAAAGAATGCGGTAACGTCCTCGATCTGTTTGAATCCTTACCTGCGTACACATGCATGAAATTAAATTGTCAGTCACTATAATGTATACTAATTTGTTTCTCTGAGCACGAAATTATCCACTCGATACAGCGGGCTGTATGTCAGAAGGTAAATTCTGCGGTAAAATGGGTGACACAATACCAATAGGTAGCGTTTTACAAAGGTTTGACGCCCTTCTTGAATATTCATAAGATGAATTAAAGTTCCAATTGGTAATACTGCACTGTGGATTGTCTCCCGGAATCCTGGTTTGACTATCGGAATAACAGGATCGGTGAAGGTAGTGACTCATCTGTGCGACGCTCAAAGTTACAGGGATTGACTCGCGATCTCCTTATACGCTCATGATGTCATGGTGCCCGTCACTATAACGAATACAAATTTTCTTCTGTAAACACGTAGTTATACCCTCGATACAAAGGGTTTGGTTCTTGGAAGGTATGGCCTTGCGAAAAAAATCATTCCGTGCATGGTGGTGTCAATCACAAAACTGTTCAGCGGCTTTCCTCCAGTAATATATTATGCGCCCCACGGTAATACAGGATAGGAACAGCTATTGTCTTAGCTCTGTGCGACACTCAGGAAAGCCCAACGGTTTCACACTCGAGCTTCTAATTCATAAATGAAATTAAGGTGCCCGTTACTAAAATATGTACCAATTCGTCCATTTGAACACGGTGTTATACTCTCAATAGAGCGGGTTAGTTTTTCGGAGGGAAAGGTATTCAGTAAGACGTTTGTCCCTACACATATAGGTATTGTTATACAGCGGCCTGACGGCCTGCTTTAATATCCAAACCGTGAACTGAGGTGTCTATTGCCAATTCTATACAGGACATTCACACCAGGATTCACTGCTTGTGCTCTAGGAATCACAAGATGGATGAAGCTATTGACTTCGACGTTCGAATCGCAGAGAAGGTGGGATTGTTCTCGAAAGGTTTGACTCTCGATTATTCGATTCATAGATAAAACTAATGATTCCGTCTTCGTAAATGTTTTCTAATTTGATTCCATGAGCACTGAGCATGACACTCACTACAGCTGGTTGTGCTCCAGTAAGGTAACGTATTCGGTAAGAAGAATGACTCTATAACAATTGGGAATGTTCTCCCACGGATTGTCCTTCTACTGGAATATTCTTACCGCGAATGAAGGTGTCTGTTACCAATGCTGTTCTGAGCGATTACTCCGGGAATACCTGCCACGGCTCTCGGAATTACAGGATAGGTGAAGCTACGGACTTATCCTTCCAGCCCTAGAAGGGGGTGGTAACGTCCTCGAACGGACCGATCCCCGCTCTTCTAATTAATACATGAAATTCAGGCTCCCGTCACTAAATTGTATACTACTTTGCTTCTCAGAATACGAAGTTATACTCTCGATACAGCGTATCAGCTTCACGACGGTCAGACCTTCGGTGAAAAGTTTGACTCCGTAGATGTTGGTACCTTTCTACAAAGGTTCGAAGGTCTTCATTAATATTCAAGCCGTGATTTGACGTATCCCAGGAATGCCTGGTATGACTATCGGAGTCACAGAAAATGTGAAGCAATTGACTTAGCACTTCGACGCTCATGGAAGGTGGAAACAATTTCAAACGCTTTGACCCTTGATGTTGATATTTATACAAAAACACGTGGTGTTCGTCCACTAAAATGTCTACTAGTTTGTTTCAGTGAATATTAAGCAGGACACTCGCTACAGCGGTTAGGGTCTCGGAAGGTGCTGTATTCTGTGATAGAATGACTTTATACGAATTGGTATGGTTCCCTGGCGACTTGACGCTCTACTTCAATATTCAAACCGTGAATTGTGGTGTCTTTTGCAAGACTGTACTGCTGCTTTACTTCAGGAATACCGTGTGTGACTCTCAGGATCACAGGGTAGGTTAAGCTCCTGACTTAGCTCTGTGCGATACGCAAGAAAGGTGGAAACGTGCTCCAACCGTTTGACTCTCGATCTTCTTATTTATACATGAAATTATGCGTCCCTGCACTAACATGTGTACCAATTTGTATCACAGACAACGAAGTTACACTCTCGATCCAGCGAGTTAAGTTCGTGGAAAGTAAGGTCTTCGATAAAAGGTTTTACTGTATATCAATGCGAAACGTTCTCGAACTGATTGTCTCTCTAATTTAAAAGTCATTCCGTAAAGTAAGGCGTCTGTTGCCAATACTCTTCTGCGTGTTTACTCCCAGAATATCTGATCTGACATGCAGAATCACACTCTAGGTAAAGCTACTGACGAAGCCATTCGTCACTCATTGAATGTGGCAATGTTCTCGAGCGGATTGATTTTCGATTTTCTAACTCATACATGAAGATATGGTGCACACCACTGAAACGAATACTAGTTTCTTTCACTGAAAATGAAGTTATACTCATCATGGAACGGGTGGGTTCCGCGGAAGATTAGGTCTCCGATAAACCATTTGACATTATAGTCATTGGTAAGGTTCTCAAACGGTGTGGTGCTGTATCTTAATATTCAATCCTTGTATGAAGGTGTCTATTGCCAACATTGTTCAGCGGATTTACTCCTGGGATAGCTGCTATGACTGTCGGAAACAGAGGATAACAAGAAGCCATTAACTTAGCCGCTCGAACACCAATGATGGCGGTAACGATCTCGAAATGCTTGACACACGACCTTCTAATCCATACATGAAATTAATGGGCTCCACGCTAAAACGTATACTAATTCGCCCCACTGAACACGATGTTATACTCTCGATACAGCGGGCTAATTTTGCGGAAGGTAGGGTCTTCTGTAATACGTTTGAATTGGTAGGAACTGGTAACGTTCTCATACCGTTTGGCGCTCCACTTTAATATTCATACCGTGAATTATGATATCTATTGCCAAAACACTTCAGCGGATTTACTCCAGTAATGCGTGATATAACTCTATGAATCACAGGATTGGCGAAGCTATTGACCTAGCCGGTCGACTCTCAAATATGGTGTTAACGTTCTCGAATGGTTTGACACTCGACCTTCAAATTCATTCATGTAATTATGGTGCCCGTCACTAAAATTTGTAGTAATTTGTTCCAATGAAGACGATCTTATACTCTCATTACAGCGGTTTAGATTCGCCGCAGTTAAGCCTTTCGTTTAAGGGTTTGACTTGATACAAATTCGTAACTTTCCTAAATGGTTCGGAGGTCTACTTTAATATTCATGCGGTGAAATATGGAGTCTTGTGCTAATACTGTTCAGCGCACTTACTCCCGGAATATCTGGTTTTACTTTCGGAATCACACGATATGTGAAGCTATTATCTTAGCCGTTCTACTCTCAAGGAAGTTGTTAACGCTCTCGAACTGTTTGACACTCGAGATTCAGATACATGCATGAAATTATAGTGCCAGTCAGTAAAATGTATACTAATTCGTCCGTCTTGACACCGTGTGTCGATACAGGGTTAGTTATTCGGAATACAAGGCACTCTGCAAGAAGTTTGACGATGCACCAATAAGTAATGTTCTACAACGGCTTGACGGCCTGCTTTAATATTTAAACCGTGAATAATGGTGTCCGTTGCCAATAGTGTACAGCAGATTGGCAACTGGAATACCAGGATTGACTATCAGAATAACAGGAGCCAGTTCGTCTCTCACACAGGGTGGCAACGTTCTCGGGAGGTTTGACCCACAATCTTCTATTTCACACATGATGTTAACGTGCGAGACACTGAAATGTAATTTCTTTCTCGGAACACGATATTATACTCTCGATATACAGGGTTAGCTTCACCGGTGGTAAGGCTATCGGTAAAGCGTTTGACCCTGCACGAGTAGGTAATGTTCTTGAATGGCTTGACGGCCTTCCTTAATATTCAAGCGGTTTATTATTGTGTCAATTACAAACATCCTACAAAGAATTTACTCTCGGTATACCTGGTTTGACACCCGGAATTACAGAACAGGTAGAGCTATTGTCTTATTCGTTCGACTGTCAAAGAGGGTGCCAACGTTCTCGACAGCTTTGACTCTCGATTTTGATATTTATACATGAAAACGTGGTGTCCGTCTGCTAACGTGTCTACTAATTTGATTCCGTGAGCACTAAGCATGACACTCTCTACAGCGGGTTATGTTCTGGGAAGGAAATGTATTCGGTAAAAAGAATGACGCTATATCAATTGGTAATATTCCCCGACGGATTGTCCTTTTACTGTAATATTC
>NIJG01004792.1:4829-15287 GCA_002201625.1 Euglossa dilemma
TGGCCATGACCGTCGGCCTCGCGCATGTGTTGTTAGAGCCCCGGTTACTGAGCCAGATCTCCTGTCCTGCTGCCTAGTCGAGCAACGCCTCGCCCCTGGCGTTCGCCCTCGTGTAGCCCCGTGCAGATGCTTGGGTCTTATCATGTCCGAGGATGAGTACCGAATGGGATAGTGGCGACGATATCGCTATATTATTCTCATTCAAATGCCGTTTGTTCGTACGACCAGGTTGCCCCCAGACCACTAGGGTTATGTCTCTCCACTTGTTGTAGCAGTGTGGCCAAGAGGTTCCGGGGATGCTCACCACATCGCCTCGACTATACCGTGACGGTCGTCAAACCAATTGCCATAGCCCGTACACTGTACGGCTCGCCGACCACAACAATGGCCAACTACACGAGCGACTATGCTAGAAGATTCAGTGACGCTCTGTTATGGTTGATATTGGCCTGGAGGATGATGATTTCTAGACCCTGTCCATGGTCCCTTCCAGGCCCGCCACCGCTCTTGTCGTGCTTGGAGTCTTTCCGCTTCCTGCTGGCTTCACTGCAGTACTCATCACCTTCTTCGATGTGGGAGGAGAGCAGGCCTTACTGCTCTGTGTCCCGCCTCCAGGCCATGGGCGGCACAGACTTGGTACTTGAGTGCCGGTGCAAGGCACCCATCCACATAATGCCCCTGTCACACGCATCTGAAGCACGTCACGCTTCTATCTGTGCTGGTGGGCCATCGTGCACTGGTGTGCCCAACATCTAGGCACATGAAGCGCTAGAGCCGGCGAGCCTCCAGCGCTTGTACCCGGGCCGATACCCAGCGCACTCATATTCTGCCATTGTCCAGGATAGTGCGAGCGGCGGCGAGGGGGCATTTGACCCAGATCGTCCCGAGACCGGACGGGGATTTGCGGACTTCCCCTCATCAGATTTTGCAGGGGCTGGAGGCACGTTTCTTCGCCAGTGCCTTCACGACCTTTTGTCTGACTCCCTCGTCGTCTTTATCCGTTATCTGTTGCTCTGCCGTATAAGTTAGCAGGGTCACTATGACGCCCAAGTCTTGCAGAGCCGTCCATATTGTGCCTGCTAGGCATTGGCCCGACATCTGGGCCTCTGGGCTTCCTAACTCACGTATGAGGCCCCCGGTGACGGCTCTTATTAGCTTCACCTCTACGATCTCCAGGTCCTGTGGACTGATTTTTCTACTCGCGGTTGCGGTTACCGTGGCATAACACTCTTCGGACGGGGCAATCAGAGTAAGGGTTATCGCCGCTGGTGCAGGAGCCTTTTGAATCTATACTTGCGTAGCGGTTGCTTCGCACCCGCCGCTCGGAGGGCTTAAGGCGCTCTGCCTCCATAGGCGATGCCACCTTGGACTTTTCTTATTGGCATTTCGGCCTACCACCATGGCCCGCACCATCATGGGCGCGGGGTTACCTTCCCGGCGGCGGTCTGTTTGCTCGGCTAGGTGTGTGAGGCCGCAGCTGACGTCCCTACAGAAGTCCAGATCCCGGTTGTCTTCTGCCTCTTCCACTACGTGGCTTATTTTCGTTCTAGGGGCTACCACTGTAGTAGTCCCTCGTCTCGTGGCTCCAGTAGCTGCGGCGGCAGGCGCAACGCGGGCCACTGCGGCAGCCAACTGCATTTTGACTGCCTCCAGCATCTCCAACGGGACAGATATTTCTTGACGGTCTCGTGAGCTTTCGTTGCTGCAATCCAGCTGAGCGACGTCCGTTTTTTTATGCAGATCAATAGAGGATGCTTCATTACGCCACGTTGCCATACGGAGGAATCTGACATACGATCCCTTTAAGGGCCAAACTTGTCACCGAGGGCATATACCTTTCGAGAACCTGACCGGCTATTTAGAGAAACCGACTGATAATTCTCTATACTTTAGTATTCATACCGTGAATTAAGGTGCCTATTGTCGACACTGCACAGTGGATTGACTCTCCGAATACCTGCTTTGTGACTAGGCATCACAGGATGGTTGTATCTTCTGTCATACTTGTTCGACTCTCAAAGAAAGTGGTAACGTTCTCGAACGATTTGTCACTCGATCTTCTATTTCATACATGAAAGTAAGGTCGCCGTCACTATACTATTGTGTTTCTCTGAACACGAAGGTGCACTCCAGATACGGCGCGATACGATCATGGCAGGTAAGGATTTCTGTAAAAAGCATGACTCTATAGCAATAGGTAACATTCTACAGCGATTTTACTCTCTACTTTACTAATCGTGCCCGGCATTTAGATGTTTATTGCCAATACTCTACATTTGACTGACTCCTAGAATTCCTGGTTGGATCCTCGGAGCAACGGGATAGGTGATGTTATTAACACAGCGGATATACTCACACGAGAAGTGGT
The DNA here is from genome assembly GCA_002201625.1 of Euglossa dilemma. Taxonomy (NCBI): domain Eukaryota; kingdom Metazoa; phylum Arthropoda; class Insecta; order Hymenoptera; family Apidae; genus Euglossa; species Euglossa dilemma. Next base: position 7,198 of record NIJG01004792.1, read on the forward strand.
AAGGTTCTAAGAACAGTTTAACTCTCGACTCTGTCACCCATACATTAAAATAATGGGTGCGTAGCTACCTTGTACATTAATTTATTTCCGGGGATTTCATTTAAGATTCTCACAACAGCGGGATAGATGTTCGGAAAATAGGGGTCATTAAATGCAAATAATATATACCGTAAATGTGCAGGTGGATTGGTCTGCCTTGTAACGGGCGGGTGATGTTGTGGGTAAGATTCGGTTGCGCACTCGGATTTGGGTTACAAAATGTACTCGCGCATACATGATTCCAACATGTGGAAATTAAACAAAAATAGGAAATAACTTACCAGAAATATTGAATGTCAGGTGTGAATAAATTATGTGGGCTGGTGGATTGGGCTGCGTAGTATGACCGGGATAGGATTTGATTGGGTTTCCGTACATTCCCTCGTACGACTCCGTGCAGTGCGGACGTATCTCGAGGCGTTTCGCGGATCTCAGTTTCAGTGGTGAATGTTTTGTGTTCCGGGAGAACTGGTTGCGTGAAGTGCGTGCGTGTGTGTAATTATGTTTTGTCGGCCCGCCATAATCATGGCTCGCGTCGCTGTGAAACCTTAAGAGAATGATACGAGATGAAAACGACGCTATTCAGCGCCTCACTTCTGCCAAATGATCCCGTGCCCGGCAACGGCCTGGGTAACAGCTCGCAATAATCTTTAATGCCAGCAGAATGTATACCGCTTGGAAAGAAGCAAGGGAGAAATCAAATGATATTACACAAAAGCAACTAATTTCCCTGCTGTATGCGCGCAAATACATTCTTATGATATGAAATCTAAGTGTATACTGCATATTTACGGGACATTGTTTTCCCATTGCAAACTCGCGATTAACTTGCGATATTTGATTCTGCCAAGAAATTTCAGCGTATCAGAGTCAAAATACGCCTAAGTATTGGCTGATCGGGAAACAGATACTTTTTCTTTCCATGCGGCTTATTTGTAAAGTACTTTAGGAAAGATTACATTTACTTCCTCAGTTCTGAAAGAACGAAATCTGATTCCGAGCAACCAAACACAATTCCTCCTCCGCGAAAAAACGAAATTTCACTTGCAAGGTCATAATACATTTGGTCCTCCATCGAGATAGACGAAATTACTTTCCGAAAAACCTCGTCCAATAAATTGCTGCATATTTTATAAAATGACTGAGGTATACGGATATGGACAGAAATATCCCGTCGAAGTATTGATTCGCATCGTTTCACCGCTCTGTGCGCGCAAATACGTTCCAAAGGTGCGAAATGAGCGCTAGTATTGCACTTCTACCAGACACTTGATTTCCATCGAAAATCGCGCAGTTCGACTGCGATACGCAGTTCTAACGAGAAATATCAGCGTTTCAGCTTCAGAATACGCGTTTATATTGTGATGTCCGGAAAGTAATTTCTTATTTTTCTTCATGCAGCTTTAATGTGAAACTGGCTGTGTCTAAATATATTCACGCCCTCGATTCGGAGAAACAATCGAAAATACTTTCCCAACAAGCAAATACAATAAGGTCGTCTATCGAGTAAGGACGAAATTACATACCGAGAAACCTAATAAAATGAATGAATGTATATTTGATTCTACAGAATGAAGTAATCTGATTTGGACATAAATTTGCTAACAAAGTCACATTGTTTACAGCTTTTGTGCCATATGCCCGCAAATTGGTCCTAATGATGCGATATCGGCGTGAGTATCGCATACTTACGTGCCATACAATTCCCATCACAAATATGCGATTCACGTTCGAAGCATGATTAGATCTAGAAATTTCAGCGTTTCAGGATCAGAATACGAGATTTTATTTGACTCGGACGTTAATTCCTTTCTTCTATTCAAGTGGCATAATTGTGATGTTGTCTGCGTAATAATACATTTACTTCCTGTGCTCGGAAGAAACGAAATTACATTCCATGTGACCTAATACAACCAGGTCCATCATCGGTTGTAACCGAGATTACTTGCCAACCAGCCGAATGCAATTAGGTCTTGATTCAGGAACGAACTACATATCTTTCCTGAAATCATAATGCAATGAATGAGTGCATATTGGCCCCAAACCACTGAATCAACAGATTTTGACGGATATTCAATGACAAGTAACGGCTTTTACAGTTTCTCTGCGCTACACGCGCATATACTATCGAGTGATTGCGAAATCCACGTGAGTACCTAATACCTACATGACTGTTGTTTCCCATTGCTAACGCGCGATTCTCTAACCATGCACCAATTCAGTGAGCAATTTCAGCGCTTCAGAATCAGAGTACGCATCACTGTTGGCTTGTATAAAGTTTTTTCTTTCTTCCTTTTCACGCGGCATAATCGTGAAGCTGGCTGCAAAGGAATACATTTACGTGTTCTGCACGGAAGAAACGAAATAGCTTTACCTACAACCTGAAAAAATTGGGTCCTCTGTTCTGAAGAAACGAAAATACTTTCGGAACCACTTAATATAACGAATGGATGGATACTTAATAAGAACCTCTCAAACCAGAGCATGTGGACAGATCTTCGCTGACAAAGTAATGTATTTCATAGTCCCACAGTCGGCTGCGCTTATAAAAGTTCCTCTGATGCGATATCATCGTTTGTGTATAATATATCTACGTGTGGCACCTGGTTCTATTGTCATACGCGCGACTCACTTGGGATCCACGATTCAAGCTAGAAACTTCAGTGATTCCGCTTCGGAATACGTGGTATTATTGGGTTGTTGGGAAAATAATTTGATTCCTTCTTTTTTTTTTATGCTACTTGACTGCAATGATTTCGGCGAATGAATACATTTTCGTCCTCTGTTCGGGAGAAGCAAAGTAATATTCTAAGCAAACATATGCAATCAGGTCGTCTGATGGGAAGAAACCAAATTATTTTCAGTACAACGTAATGCAGTTGAGTCCTGTATAGAGATGAAATGAAACTACCTTCCGAAAAGCCTCATAAAATAAATCAATTTATGGTTGATACAAACGGCAGAAATAAACAGATTTCGACAGAAATTCGCTGTCATCGTATCGATTTTTATTGGTTGTCTGCTCTATGGGCGCAAATATGTCCCACTGATACGAAATAAATGTGAGTACCTCATACTTACATGACTTTTGCTTCCCATCACGAGCGCGGCATTCACATTGGAATCTCGATTCAAGCGAGAAATTTCAGTTATCCAGTGTTAAAATACGAGCTATTATTGGGTTGTATGGAAAGAAACGCCGTGTTTCACTCTCACTCGCAGTAACTGTGGAATTTCCTGCATGATATTGCATTTACTTCCTCTATTCGGAGAGAGCGAAATTACATTCGGAATATCCAAATATAAATAGGTCTTCTGCCGGAAAAACGAAATTACCTTCGAACAACCGTATGCAATTAGGTCCTGCGTTCCGAAAGGACGAAATTACTTTTCGAACAACCTAATACATTTAGGTCCTCTGCCGGGAATTAACGAATTTACACTCCGGAAGCCAAATACAATGAAGGAGTGTTTATTTGATACAAAAGACTGAACTAATAATATTTGGTCAGAAATAAGCTGTCACTGTAACGTTTTCAATAATTTGTGGGCTCTATGCGCGCAACTAAGCCCCACGGATGCAGAATAAACTGGTATATCGCATATTTAACGCGGCACTTGCTTCCCACAGCAACAGCGCGATTCCCTTGCGATATACGTTTCGAACGAGAAATTTCAGTGTGTACCGCACATTTATGTGAATTATGATTATTGCAGCAATCGTGCTTCTCACTTGGGAATCATGATTCAGGACGGAAATTACAGCGTTCCCTTCACAGAATACGTGTTATTATTTGGTCGATCGGAAAGTAATTGTGTTTCTTTCATGCGGTTTAATTGTGTAGTTGCGTGTGGACGAATGCATGTACGTCCCACGTTCGAAAAGGACAAGATTACTATCCGAACATCCAATTGCAATTAGGCTCTCTGTTGGGGGGGGGGGCGCAATTGCTAGCCGTACATCCTAATACTACTATGCCCTCTATCGCAATGTTACGAAATTACTTACCGAAATAACTTAGTACATTGAATGAGCGTATATCCTATGCAAACGACTGAAATAAACGGACACGGACTGAATTTCGCTGCCAATGTAACGTTCATTATAGTTTCTCTGCCGTGCGCGCGTAAATAAGTTACAATGATGCGCAATCATTTTGTATATCCCTTATTTACGTAACATTTGGTTCCCTTCGCAATCGCGCGGTTCACTTGTGTAGCGCGATTCGGGATAGGAATTTCAGCGTCAGAATACGAGTTATCATTGGGTTTTTCGGAATTTATTTTCTCTAGGTATTTGGCGGCCGAATTGAAAAATTGCAAGTGAAAGAATACCCTTACGTTCTCGGTTCCTAAATACAGGAATGACTTCCCGAAAAATATGATTGTACCAGATCTTCCGTCACAATCTCTTACAATGAATGGGTGCATATTTGAAGCAAACCACGGCAATCAACGTGAATGGCCAGAAATTCGCTGTCAATGTAACGATTCGTTTGACCTCTCCGCCATTTGCGCGCAAATAAGTTGCCATGATGCGTAACCAACGTGCGAATCTCATATTTGCACGTTTTTTGATTCCCATTGCAATCGCGCGACTAACATATCAAGCATGTCTCTAGCGAGATATTTCAGGGTTTTCGTGTCAGAATGCCCTTTATTAATGGATTGTGCTTGAACTGATTTCCGTCCGTCATTATCATCAACATAGCTCTGGAAGAATATCTTTACGTCCTTTCATCGGAAAAGTACGCAATTACTGTTTGAACAGCCTAATGGAATTAGGTCCTGCCCCTCGAGAAAGCGAAATTACTTTCCAAACAAAGAGATACAAATAGATCCTCCATCGGTAAAAACGAAAGTACTGACCGAAAAACCTAATACGATGAATGAGTGTATATTTGACGCGAATGACTGAAATCTGCATATATGGACAGAAACTTTCTGTCAATGTAACCATTTTTATAATTTTTACGATCCGTGGTCACAGATAGGTTTCAATGTAGCGAAATCATCGTCAATATCGCATGTTTAACCGAACATTTGATTCCCTTCGCACACGCGCGATTCGCGTTCGGTGCATGATTCAAGCAAGAAATTTCATCGTTTCAGCGTCACTGTAACAGTTATTATTGGGATATTCGAATAGTAACTTCATTGTTCTTTCTCATGCGGATTAATTGTGAGTTTGGCCGCGAAATAGTACATTTACCCCGTCTGTTCAGAAGAAAACGAAATTACTTTCCAGTAAAACTTAATACAAATTGGTCCTCCATCGGGAAAATACGATATTACTTTCAGAACAACCTAACAAATGAAGAAGTGTATATTTAACACAATCGTCTGAAAAAAAGGGATTTGCATAGAAATTCGCTGCCAAATTAACGAATGTCATAATATCTCAGTTCCATGCGCCCAAATACGTTCAATTCATGCGAAATCAACGTGTATGTCGCATATATAACGTGGTATTTGACTTCCATCTCAAACGGGTCATTCGATTGCTATATACGATTCCAGCGAGGGATTTTAGCGTTTCAGCGTCAGAATAGGTGTTATTATCATCGTTGCTCGAAAAGCAATTTCGCATTGTGTTTTGATGCTTCTTAACTGTGAAGCTGGCTGTGAAAGTATACATTTATTACTTCTGTTCCTGAAAAACGATACTAGTTTCCGAACAACCTAATACATTTTGGTACTCCGCTTGATAAAGACGACAATATTTTACAAACTACTTGATTCAGTTAAGTCAGCTGCCGGGAAAGACCCCAATTTCTTTCCGAAAAACATACTACAAGAATTAGTGTATATTTGACACATGCGACTGAAATAAGAGAATGTGGTCAGAATTTCGCTGCCAAAGTAACGATTTCTATTGTTTCTCGCACTAGGCCGGCAAATATATTCTAATAGTGCGAAATCGGCGTGGGTATCTCATATTTACATGACTTATGATTCCAATCCCAAACGCGTGAGTCACATGAGAGGAAAAATTCATGCGAAAAATTTCAGCGGTTCAGCGTTAGAAGACGTGCTATTAATAGGTGGTACAGAAAGTAGGTCCGTTTTTCCATGCCGCTGCGAAAGTGGCTGCGAAAGATTAGGTTTGCTTCCTCTGTACGGAATAAACGTAATTGTATTGGGAATATCGAAATACAATTAGGTACTCGGTCGGAAAAACAAAATGAACGGGTATATCGCATGTGTAACGTCGCATTTGATGCCAACCACAATCGCGCGGTTCCATTGCGATAAATGCTTCGAACGTCGCATTTCAGCGCATCAGCATCAGAATACGTGTTATTTTTGGATTGTTCGAAGTGTAATTTTATTTTATTTCAAGCCACTTAATTGTGATGTTTACTCAAAACCAATACATTTACCGCCTGCCTTCCGAAAATACGAAATTACTTTCCACACAACGTAATTCAACTGTTTCCTCCGTCGGGAAAAAACGAAATACCTTTCCGAAATGCCCAATTGACTAAATCAGTAGTGTATGCTTCATTCATACGACTGAAGTAAGCGGAATTGGACCGGTATTCGCTAACACTGTAACGATTCCTATTGTTTCTCCGCTATATGGTCGCAAATACGTTCCTACGATGCGATGTCTACACGTGTATCGCATAATATCGTGCCACTTGGCAGATGCATCGTTCACTAACGAATCACGATTCGAACGATATATTTCAGCGCCATCGCGTAGGAATACGTGTTATTATTGTGTTTTTCGAAAGGACGTTTCGTTATTTCTTATGCGGCTTAATTGTGAAGTTGACTGCGAACAAATTCATTTACGTACTCTAATCGCAAGAATAGAAACTACATTCCTGGCAGCAAAATACAACTACCTTCTCCGTCGGGGGTATACTATAACACTGTACGGACACTACAGTATAACTGAGATCTCAAACGGGAAAGAACGAAGTTTCATTCTGAACATAATAGTACAATTAGGTCCTGCGTGGATAAGTGACGAAAATACCTTCTGAACAAGCTTACGAAATTAAGTCTTCTACAGGGAAAAAGCAAAATAACCATACGTAAATCCCAATGCAATGAATGACTGTATGCTTGACGCAAACGTCTGATATAAACGGATTTGAACAGACATACGCTGTCAAAGCAACGATTTTTACAGTTTGTCCGCTATGCGCGCAACTACATTGCAATAATGCGAAATCGTCTAGAGTATCTCAAATTTACGTGTCCTATTATTCCAATCGCAAGCGCGCGATTCTCATTTGACGCGCGTTGGAAGCGAGATATTTCAGCATATCTGCGTCACTATACGTGTCATTGAAGGGTTCTTCGGAAAGTTATTTCGTTTCATCAAACAGGTTATAACTGTGAATTTGTCTGCGTTAAAATACAATTACATTCGCTGCTCGAAAAAAAGAAGAAAAAGATGGAGAAGATAGCGGGACTTCGTTCCGATCAGCACAATACATTTAGGTCCTGTATTGGGAAAAAACGAAATTTCGTTCCGAACAGACTAATACAACGACTGATTGCATATTTCATGCGAACGACTGATATCAACGCATTCCAACACAAATGTACCATCAAATTATCGATTTTTGTAATTTCATGGTTCTATGCTCCCAATCGCGTTCAAATGATGCGAAATCAAAGCAGGTACCGCATATATACGTAAGATTTGACCTCCACGACAATCACGCGATTGACATGCGAAGCACGAATACATTGAGATATCTCCTCGTTTCAGCACCAGTGTTCGTGGAATAATTGACTAGCGAAATTATGTTTTGTCCTTTTCTTCATGCGGTTTAATTGTGAAAATGAAAATCACTTTCCGAACAGGGGAATACAATTCGGCCCTCTATCTAGAAAATACGAAATCAGNTACAGAGTAATTTCGTTTCATTTTGTACATGCGGTTTAATTGAGAAGATCTATGAGATAGAATGCATTTACGTTATGTGTTCGAAAGTAACGAAATTACTTTTCTATCCTACGAATGATGTTTGGTTCTTCCATGGGAAAAAAAGACTACTTGCCGAAAAGCATAATGCTATGAATGAGTT
>NIJG01004816.1:3440-16414 GCA_002201625.1 Euglossa dilemma
GGCACGGTCAAAGGAAGATGTGGACTGGGCTTGGAAACCCGAAGTGGAGCCCAGGGAGAGCTGGAGAAGTCGCGGGGAAGCACCGTTGTCTTAGGTTCGCGAAAGATTTGCCTGTCATCCCGGGTCCTCCCATGTGCGAAAAGGACGAACCATCTCAGGGGGTTTAGTGGGTAAGTACCACACAGAGCCCCCACCCCCCTCCCTCAGGGGGCCGGGACATCTTTGCAAGGTTCCCCCTGCGTCAAAAAAAAAAAAAAAAGAAAGGAGTCAACCCGTCGGAGGACATTACCGTATAACGTCATTCTTTTCACCGAGAACCTTAACTTCCGAGAACACAGCTCGCAGTAACGAGTGTCCTGTTTAATGTTGTCGGAAACATATTAATAGACATTTTAGCAGACAGACAACACATATTCGCGTATACAAACAAACAACGAGAGTCAAAGCGCTCGAGAATGATACCAACTTCTGTAAGAGTCGAGCGGCTAACTCAAATGCTTCATCTATCTTGTGAATCCGAGAGTCACAGCAGGAAATCCGGGAGCAAATTCCCTCCGCAGTATTGGCAGCCTACGCCTTCATGAACGGTGTTAATATTGATGCAGACATTTATTCGGTTGTAGACGGCTGCCCATTGGAATAGAGACACCTTTTACCAAAGGCCATACCATCCCAGCAGCCAAACCGCTGTATCGAGAGAATAACTTCGTGTTCAGAGGAAGATACTCGTAAACATCTTAGTGAGCAGAACCTTAATTTCATGTATGTATAACAAGATCGAACGTCACAACGTTTAAGAACGTTACCACATGTCTTAGAGTCGCAGAGCTAAGACAATGGCATCACCTATACTGTGATTACGAGAGTCAAACCGGCTATTCCTGGCATAAATCAGCAGAACATTAATGGCAACACACACTTTAATTCACGTTCTGCATATTAATTTCCAGAGCCAATACGTTGTATAACGTTGCCTATTGGTATGGAGTCAATCTTTTTACCAAGACCTTAACTTCAGAGGACCAAACTCGCTGTATCTAGAGTACATCCTCGTTTTCTGTAAAGCGCATTGGTATTCGCTTCAGTGACGGGTACCATATTTTCATACATGAATAGACAACTCGAGTGTCAACCCGTTCGATAGCGCTACCACCATCTTTGTGATTCTAACGGCTAAGTCAATAGCTTCACCGATCCTGTTACTTTTACAGTCAATCCAGGTATTCCACAAGTAAATCCGCTGAACAGTATTGGTAATAGACACCTTAGTTCACAGTTTGAATATCAAAATAGAGCGTGAAACCGCTTGAGAACGTTACCAATTGCTATAAAGTCAAACTCCTTCCCGAAGGCCATACCCTCCGAAAAACTACACTGCTGCATCGACAGTATAACTTCAAGTTCAGAGAATGAAATTAGTGTTCTATTTAGAGGCGGGCACGTTACCTTTATGTATGAATTAGCAGATCGATGGACAAACCGTTCCAGAGCAATCCCACCATCTTTGAGTGTCGAACTGCCATATTAATATCTTCACCTATCTTGTGATTGCGACTGTCAAACCAGGTATACCGGGAGTAAATCCCCCGTAAATTATTCTCATTAGTCACCCAATTTCACGGAATAGATATTAATGTACATTGTCAAGCCGTCATAGAACGTTACCACCTTCTTCAAGAGTCGCACAGCTTGGTCATTAGATTCACCTATCCTGTAACTCTGGTAGTCAAACCTGGTATTCCTGGAGTAATTGCGCTGTTCACTATTGACAATGCACACCTTAATTGTCGGTTTGAATATTAAAGTAGAGCGTCAAACCGTTTGAGAACGTTACCTATTGGTATAAAGGCAAACCTTTTACCGAAGACCTTACACCCCAAGAACATAACCCGCTGATTTGCGAATATAATTTGGTGCTCAGAGAAATAAATGTGTACACATTTCGGTGACGTCCGCCATAATTTCGTGCATGCATTAGAAGTTCGAGACACACGCCGTAGGATAACGTTACCAACCTTCTTGAGAGTCGCAATGATAAGTCAATAGCGTCACCGATCCTGCTATACTGAGAGTCAGATCCGGTATTCCGGGAGTAAATCTGCTGAGCGGTACTGGCACCTTGGCCTCCTTCTCCTAGAGACGAACGCCTAAGTCAATAGCTTGACCTATCCTCATTCGGTATGACAAACCAGGCTTTCCAGGAGCTGGTCCGCTGAACGGAATTGGCATCATACACTATATATCACGGAATAAATATTAAACTCCAGAGATAAACCTTTGTAGAACGCTACGAATTGGTTTTGAGAAAAAACGCATAACAGAAAGCCTTACCTGCTGTGCGGCAATCCCGCTGTAACAAGAGTATAACTTCGTGCTCACAAAAGCACATTGATACACATTTTACTGATGGGCACCATTGCTTCATGTACGAATTACAAAATCGAGCGTCAAACCGTTCCAGAACGATACCACGATCATTGAGAGACACGCAGCTGAGCAAATAGCGCCACACATCCTGATACTCCGAGAGTCAAACCACTAATTCCTGGAGTACATCCGCCGAATAGTATTGCCAGTGGACCCCTTAATTCACGGTTTCTATATTTGCGTAAAGCGACAAACCGTTGCAAAACGATACCTAATCGTATAGAGTCAAACTTCTAACCGAAGGCCTCACTATCCGAGAATCTAACCCGATGTATACAGGGTATAACTTCGTGCTCAAAGATGCAAGTTTGTATAAATATTAGTGACAAGCACCATAATTGCATGTAGTATTTAGAAAATCTGGGGTCAATGCATTAGCGCACGATACCACCTTCCCTGGTAGTCGATCGGCTAAATCAATAGCATCACCTATTCAGTGATTCCGAGAGTCAAGCCAGGTACTCCGAGAGTAAATCCACTGAAGAGTATTGGCAATAGATACCTAAATTCACGGTACGAATATTACGGTAGAGGGACGATCCGTCGGAGAGCATTACCAAATGGTATAGTGTCATTCCTTTTACCGAATGCGTTACCAACCTGGAACGTTAACCTCTGTAGCGAGTGTCATGCTTAGTGCTCGCGGAAACAAATTAGGTGATATTTTAGCAGAAGGACGCCTTATTTTCATGTATCAATAGAAAGAACGACAGTGAAATCACTCGAGAGCGATCCCGACTTCTTTAAGAGTCGAACGGCTAGGTCATTAGCTTCACCTATACCGTGATTCCGCGATTCAATCCAGGCATTCCGGGAGCAAGTCCGGTGAACGGCATTGAAAATAGTATTGGCAATGTGCAGTGTCAAACCGATGTGGAGGGTTAGTCGTTGGTACGGAGTAAAACCTATTACCGGGGACCTTACCTTCCGCGACCTTCACCCGCTGTATCGGGAGTATAACTACGGGTTCAGAGATACAAACTAGTATACATCCTATTGTCGCGTACCTTAGTTTCGTGTATGATGTAGGAAATCGGGCGTCCAACCGTTGGCGTACGTTACCACCTTCCATGAGAGACGAAAGGCTAACTCAATAGCTTCACCTATTCTAAGATTCCGAGAATCTAACAATGTATTCCGGAAGTAAATCCGCTTAACAATATTGACAATAGACAGAATAATTCACGGTTTGAATATTAAAGTACAGAGTCAAACCGCGGTAGAACGTCACATATTCCTATATATTTAATTTCTTACAGATGGCCTTACCTTCCGAGAAGTCAATCCGCACTATCGAGAATGTAACTTCGATTCCAAGAAGCAAATTAGTAAACATTTTCGTGACGGACATCTTAATTTCATTTACGAAATATAAGGATCGAGGGCCACACCTTTGGGGAACGTTTCCACCTTCTTTGAGATTCGAGCGGTTAAGTTAATAGCTTCTATATCCTGAGATTCCGAAACTCCAACGAGATATTCCGGGAGTAAATGCGCTGTACAGTATTGGCAATGGATACCTCAACTCGCGGATTGAATATTAATGTCGTGAGCCATACCGTTGGAGGAAATAACCACTTCATATAAAGTTATACCTTTTACCGGATACCTTACTTTCGGAGAAGCTAACCCGCCGTATCCAGGGTATGTCTTCGTGTTCAGTGGATCAAATTAGTAAACATTATAGTGACGGGTACCATAATGTCATATAGAATATGATCAAACCGTTCATGAACTTTGCAACCTTCTGTGCGTGACGTACGGCGAAGTCAATGGTTTCACGTGTCCAGCGATTCCGAATGTCAAACCAGGTATTCCGGGAGTAAATACGCTGCACCGAATTAGCAATAGTTACCTTATATCGCGGAGTGAATGTTGCAATAGAGAGTCACATCGTGTGAGAACGTTACCACCCTCTTACAGATTCGAGCGGATTAGTCCATAGATTCACCTATCCTGTGATTCCGTGGGGCAATTCCGGAGAACCGAGATTAAGTCCGCTGAAGAGTACAGGCAATAGACACCTTTATTCACGGCTTGAATATGACTGCAGAGCGTCAAACCGTTTCAGAGCATTACCAATTGTTATAAAGTCAAACCTTTGACCGAAAGCCTTACATACCGCTCAAATCACCGGATTCATCTAGAGTATAAGATCATGTTCACAGAAACGAATTAGCATTCATTTCAGTGACGGGCACCTTAACGTCATATATGAATTAGAAGATCGAGTGCCGAACCGTTCCATATCGTTACTACCTTCTCTGGGAGTCGAACGGCTGAGTCAATAGCTTCACCTCCATTTGTGATTCCGATAGTAAAGCCAGGAATTCCAGGAATAAATCCGCTGAACAGCATTGGCAATATACACCTTAATTCACGGTATGTAGATTAATGTAGAGCGTTAAAATTCTTGAGAGTTATCAGTTGGTATAATGTCAATCGTTTTACCGAATACATTACCCTGCGAAAAACTACCCCGCTGTATCGAGAGTATATCTTTGCGTGCAGAGAAAGAAATTAGTACTCATTTCAGTGACGTGCACCTCAACATCATGTATGAAGTGGAAGGTTGAGGGCCAAACCGTTCGACAACGTTGCCACCATCTGCGAAAGACGAACGGCTAAGTCAATAGCTTCACCTACCCTGTGTTTCCCAGAGTCAAACAGGAATTCCGGACGTAAATCCGCTGAAGAGTATTGGCAATAGACACATTAATTCACGTTATGAATATTAAAGTAGACCGTCATGCCGTTGTATCACAATTCCTATAGGTGTAGGGTCAATTTTCTTAAAGAATGCCTCACCCTCCGAAAAACTAATCCCGCTGTATCGGGAGTATGACGCCGTGTTCACAGGTACGTAATAGTATACATTTACTGACAAGCATCCTATTTCATGTATGAATTAGAAGATCGAGGGTCAAACCGCTCGAGAACGTTGCCACCATCTGTGACACCTGAATTGCATAGTCAATAACTTCTCCCATCCTGTGATTCCGACAGTCAAACCAGGATTTCCGGGAGAAACATCCGCTGAAGGGTATTGGTTAGAGTCACCTTCATTCTCAACTTGAGTATTAAAATAGGGCGTCAAACCATTTGAGAACGTTACCAACTTCTGTGGAAGACGAACGGCTAAATCAACAGCTTCACCAATCCTGTGATTCGGAAAGTCAAGCCAGATATTCCGGGCGTAAATGCACTGTACGGAATTGGGAATAGACACTTCAATTCACGGTTTGAATATTAAAACAGGCTGTCAAACCGAGGTATAACAGTGCCTATAAGCGTGGGGTCAATCGTCATGCTGAATGCCTAAGCTTCCGAAAAACTAATCCGCTATATCGAGAGTATGTCGCCGTATTCAGAGGAACATATTATTATACATTCTTGTGTCGGGTACTTCAATTTCATTCATGAATTAGAAGATTGATAGTCATCAACCCATCGAGAAGGTTGCCATCTTCATTGAGGATCGAACGGCTGAGTCAATAGCTTCACCTATCCTGTGGGTCCGAGGGTCACACTAGGTATATCAGCAGTCAATCAGCTGTACACTATTGGGAATGGACAACTTCATTCACGGTATGAATATTAAAGTAGAATGACAATTCGTCGGAGAACATTACCAAATGAAATAAAGTCATACTTAGTACCGGATACCAGCCTTCCATGAACTAGCCCGCAGTAGCGAGTGTCATGCCTAGTCGACAAGGAAACAAATTCGTAGCAATTATGGCAGAAGAACACCTTATTTTGATATATGAATTAACAGATCGAGAATCAAACCGTTCGAAAGCGATCCCACCTTCTTTGAGAGTCGAACGCCTAAGTCAATAGCTTCACGAATACTGCTGCTCCACCGGTCATACCAGGTATTCCGAACGTCAATGCGCTGTAAATTATTGGCAATGTGAACCTTAATACACGGTATGAATATTATAGCACACAGTGAAACCGTTTGAGAGTGTAACCAGTTTGCGTAAAGTCTAACGTGTTAGAATTATCATACCTACAGAAAACCCAACCCGCTGCAGCGAGTGTGTTGCTTAATGTAAACGGAAACAAACAGGTATACATTGTAGGGACTGGCACCTTAAATTGATGTATGGATGAGCATATCGGGTGGTACACGGTTCCTGGAAGTTACCACCTTCTCTGAGATTTGTACGCTTAAGTCAATAGCGTCACCAATACTTGCGATTCGGCGAGTCACACCAGGTATATCAGGAGTAAGTCCGCGGGATTCTATTGGTAATGGACACCTTAATTCGCGGCTTGAAAATTAAAGCAGAATGTAAAACTATTTGAGAAAGTTTAGATATAATATCAAAAGTTTTACAGCAGACCTCACCCTCTGAGAAGGTACCCGCTGTGTCGGCAGCATATCGTGATCAGAGATACAAATTAATATTCATTTCAGTGACGGGCACCTTAACTTCATGAATGAAGTAAATGACCGAGGGTGAAACCGTAAGTGAACGTAACCACCACCTATGAGTCTCGAGCGGCTAAGACTATAGCTTCCCCCATCCTGTGATACTGTTGGGCAAAGCAAGTATTCCGGGTGCAAATCCGCCGTGCAGTATTGGCATTAGACAAACCATTTCACGGTGCAAATATTAGAGTGTAGAGTAACCACGATTTTTGAGAACGGAGCGGCGAAATTAATAGCTTCACCTACCCTGTGATTCCTAGAGCAAGGCGAGGTACTCCAGTAGTAAATCCGCTGTACAGTATTCGCAATAGGCTCATTAATTCACGATTTGAATATTAAAGTAGAGCGTCAAACCGTTTGAGAGCGTTACCATTTGGTACAAACTCAAGCGTATTATTGATGATCTTACCGTCCGAAGGAATATCGCGCTGTATCGAGAGTATAACAATGTGTTCAGAGAATCAAAAGAGTATACATTTTAGTTCCGGGCACCTCAATTTCATGAATAAAAGAGAAGATCGAGTGTCAAACCGTTCGAGAACGTTACCACCATCTTCGAGAGTCGAACGGCTAACACAATTGCTACACCTGTCCTGTGATTCCGAGAGTAAAACCAAGTATTCCGGGAGCAAACGCCCTGTGCAGTGATGGCAATAGACACATTACGACAGAGTTTGAATATTAAAGGTGAGCGTCAAACTGTTTGTGGGCGTTACCAATTACTATAAGGTCAAATCGTTTTACTCAAGACATTGCCCAGTGANTTCACGGTGCAAATATTAGAGTGTAGAGTAACCACGATTTTTGAGAACGGAGCGGCGAAATTAATAGCTTCACCTACCCTGTGATTCCTAGAGCAAGGCGAGGTACTCCAGTAGTAAATCCGCTGTACAGTATTCGCAATAGGCTCATTAATTCACGATTTGAATATTAAAGTAGAGCGTCAAACCGTTTGAGAGCGTTACCATTTGGTACAAACTCAAGCGTATTATTGATGATCTTACCGTCCGAAGGAATATCGCGCTGTATCGAGAGTATAACAATGTGTTCAGAGAATCAAAAGAGTATACATTTTAGTTCCGGGCACCTCAATTTCATGAATAAAAGAGAAGATCGAGTGTCAAACCGTTCGAGAACGTTACCACCATCTTCGAGAGTCGAACGGCTAAGACAATTGCTACACCTGTCCTGTGATTCCGAGAGTAAAACCAAGTATTCCGGGAGCAAACGCCCTGTGCAGTGATGGCAATAGACACATTACGTCAGAGTTTGAATATTAAAGGTGAGCGTCAAACTGTTTGTGGGCGTTACCAATTACTATAAGGTCAAATCGTTTTACCCAAGACATTGCCCAGTGAGGATCTAACCCGCTGTATGGTTTTTTGTATGAGCACAACATGGTTTTCAGAGGGACGAATTAGTATACATTTCAGTGACGAGCACCTGAATTTCAGGTACTAATTCGGAGATAGAGGGTCAAACCGTTTGGGAACGTTACAAGCTTCTTTGGAAATCGAACGGCTAAGGCTATAACTTCACAGATCGTGTGATTCCGCTATTCAAACCACGTATACCGGGAGTAAATTCTCTGCGCAGTATTGGCAAGAGATACCTTAATTCACGGATTCACTATTAATAAAGAGCGTCAAATCTGTTGAGAACGTTACTAATTGCTATAAAGTCGAACGTTTCACCGGATGGCATACTGTCCGCAGGAACCTCTCCCGCTCCTTTGAGAGTATAACTTCGAGTTCGGAGGATCATATTCGTAAACATTTTAGTGATGGAGACCATAATTTCGTTATGAATAAGAAAATCTAGTGCTAAACCGTTCGGGAAAGTTACAAACTTCTCTGCGATTTGAACGCCTAAGTCAAAAGCTTGACCCATCATGTCATTCGGAGAGTCAAATTATCTATTTCGGGAGTAAGTCCGCTGAAGAGTATTGGCAATAGACACCTTAATTAGAGGTTTGAATATTAAAGCAGACCATCAAGCAGTTATAGGGCGATACCAATTGTAATAGAGTCAAACACTTTACGCAGAGGCTTACCTTAGGAGAAACTAACCAGCCATTTCTAGAGTATAACTTCGTGTTCAGTAAACGGAATTAGTATTCACTTCAGCGACGGACACCTTAACATCATGTACGAATTAGAATATCGAAAGTCAAACCGTTCGGGAACGTTGCTACCTTCTGCGAGAGACGAACGGCGAAGTCAACAACTTCACCTATCCTGTTAATCCGAGAGTCAAACCAGTTATTCCGAGAGTCCATCCGCTGTACAATATTGGCAATGGACACCTCAGTTCACGGTTAGAATATTAATGCGCAAAGTCAAACATTTGTACAGCGTTACATATTGGAATTATGTCAAAAGTTTTACAGAAATCCTTATTCTCCGAGAACTTAACCCGATGTATGTAGAGTATTACTTCTTATTCAGAGATACAAATTAGCATGCACAGCTGTGAATGGCACCGAAATTTCATGTATGATCTAGAAGATCGAGGATAAAACTGTTCGAGATCGTTACCACCTTCTTCGCTAAATCTCACATAGAACACAACAGCTTCACCTATCCTGTGTTTCGGAAAGTCACACTAGGTTTACCAGGAGTATATCCGCTGAAAGGTACTGGCAATCGACACCTTAATTCTGGGTTTTCATGTTAAAATAGAGCCTCAATCCGTTTGAGAACGTTACCAAATGCTGTAAAGTTAAGCGTTCCATAGTAGGACGTACCTTCCACGAACCTCACCCGCTTCATCGAGACTATAACTTCGAGTTCAGAGGATCACACTAGTAAACATTTTAGTTACTGGAATCGTATCTTCGTGTATAATTTGGAGGATCAATTGTCAATGCTTTCGAGAACGATGTCACCTTCTTTGAGAGTCGAGCGGCTTAGTCAGTAGCTACAACTATCATGCGGTACCGTGGGTCTGGCCAGGAATTCCGGGAGTACATGCGCTGTGCAGTATTGTCAGTAGACACCTAAATTCACGGTATGTACATTAATGTAGTGCGTGAATCTGTTTGAGAAAGCTAGCAAATGATATAAATTCAAATGCTTTACCGATGGCCATACCCACCGAAACAATAAACCGCTGTCCTTTCGAGAGTATTACTTCGTGTTCAGAATAATAAATTTGTTTTCATTTCGGTTACGACACTTTAATTTCATGCATGAATTACAAGATCGAGTTTCAACTCGTTCCAGATCATTACCTCCTTCTGTGAGATACGAACGGCTAAGTCAGTAGTTTCACGTATCCCGTGATTTCGAGAGTCATCCCGGGAAAGTCGAGAGTAAGCGCGCTGAAAAGTATTGGCAATAAACACCTCAATGTACGGTTCCAATATTAATATACGGAGTCCACCCGTTGTTGAACAACGCCAATTGGTATAGGGTTAAACATTTCACCGATGCCCTACTCTCCGAGATCGAGGGTTGAACCGTTCGCATACGTTACCACCTTCCTTGACAATCGAGCAGCTATATCAACAGCTTCACGTATCCTATGATTCCGAATGTCAAACCAGGGATTCCGAGAGTTCATCCGCTGAAGATTATTGGCATTAGACACCTTAATTCTAGCATTCAATATTATTATGGAGCGTCGAACCGTTTGAGAGCGTTACCACTGGTATAAAGTCAAACGTTTTACTGAAGACGCTACACACCGAAAGCCTAACCCGCTACATCGAGGGTATGACATCATAATCCCAGGATTAAAATTAAAATTGTAAACATTTTAGTAACGGGCACCTTAATTTCATTAATGAATTCGAAAATTGAGTGGTGTCAAACCAGTCGAGAACGTTACCAAACTCTTTGAAAGTCGAACGGATAATTCAACAGCTCCACCAAACCTGTGATTCCGAGAGTCATACCATCTATACCGGGATTATATCCGCTGAAGGGTATTGGCAATAGGCACTGTAATTCCGGGTATGAATATCAAAGTTCTGATTCAATCCGTTGATGAACGTTACGTAATAGGATAGAGTCAAACATTTTTCCGACGGTCGTCCCTTCCGAGAACCTAACTCGCTGTATCGAGAGTATTACTTTCTGTCCAGAGAAGAAAATTGGAAAAGATTTTAGTTACGTGCTGCATAATTTCATGATTGAATTATAAAATCTATGGCCACACTAATCGATAACGTTACCACCGTCTTTGAGATTCGACCGACTAAGTCAATAGCTTCGTACATCCTATGACTCCGCAAGTCAAACCAGATATTCCCCGAGTAAATGCGCTGTACAGTATTGGTAATAAATATCTTAATCCGCGGATTGAATATTAAAATACGGCGTTACAACCGTGTGAGAACGTAACAATTCCCATGAAGTCAAACATTTTACCGAATGTCTTACCGACCGAGATGCTATCCCGCCGTATCAAGAATATATCTTGGTGTTTAGTGAATCACATTAGTATGTAATTTAGTCACGTTACATTAAATTCACGAATGAATTTGAACATCGATGGTGAAACCGTTCAAGACCGTTACGACCGTATATGAGATGGGAACTGTTAAGTATAGTGTCAAACGGTTGCAGATTGTTACCTATTGGTATAGAGTCATTATTTTTACCGTGGGCCTTACGTTCAGAGAACATAATCCGCCGAATCGAGTGTATAATTTCGTATTTCGAGAAGCAAATTACTATTCATTTTAGTGGCACACAACTTAATTTCATCTATCAATAAGAATATCGCGAGCCAATCTATGCGAAAGCGATATAACCTTTTTTGAGATTTGCACAGCTAATTCAATAGCTTTACCTATCCTCTGATTAGCAGAGTCAAGCTTGGTATCCCGGAAATCAGTCCGCTGAACAGTATTGGCTATAGACCCGCTAATGGGTGTTATAAATATTAAAGTAGAGTGTCATACCGTCAGAAAACATTAATAATTGGTATGGAGTCATACTTTTTACCGAAACCATGCCTTCCGTGAACATATCCCACCCTAGGGATCATCATGCTTAATGCTCACGCAAACAAATTTGTAGATATTTTCGCACATGGACACCTTAGTTTAATGTATGAGCAACAAAAGCGGGAGTCAAACCGTTCGAGAACGTAGCTACCTTCTTTGAGTGTGGCATAGGATTGTCAATAGTTTCACACATCCTGCGAGTATGAGAGTCAATCCTGGTACTCTAGGAGCACATACGAAGCAGAGAATTCGCACTAGACACCTCTATACACACTTGAAGTATTAAAGTAGAGAGTCAAACAGTCAGAAAGCAATACTAAATTGTATATAGTCATTCCTATGTCCGAATGCCTCTCCTTCCTAGAACTCAACTTGCTGTAGCGAGTGTCTTGCCAAGTGCTCACGGAAACAAATTATTTGATACTTTAAGAGATGGAAAACTTATCTTGATGTATGCAAGAGCAGATCGAGAGTTCATCCGTTGGAGATCATTACCACCTTGTTTAAGTGTCGCCCAGCTATGTCAATAGCTTCACCTATCCTGCTCTACCAAGAGTAAAACCAAGTATTCCGGGATTAAATTCGCTGAACAGTATTGGCAATAGACAACTTCATTCACGGTATGAACATTAAAGCTGACTGTGGTACCGCTGTAGAACGCTGCCTATTGCTATGGAGTGAAACCATCTGTAAAGCGTTAGACTTTACGCAAATTGGTAACGTTATCAAACGGATTGACGCTATACCTTAATAATCAAACAGTGATCTAAGGACTCGATTGCCAATACTGTTCATTCGATTTATGATCGGAATACCTGGATTGTCACACGGAAGCACAGGATATATGAAGCTAATAACTTAGTCATTCGGATTTCAAAGAAAGGAGTAACGTTCTCGAAAACGTGTTCTTGGAACGTAACGTATTCGGTAAAAAGAACGACTTTATACGAATTGGTAATGTTCTCCGACGGTTGTACTATTACTTTAATGTTCATACAGCGAGATAAGGTGTTTATTGCCAGCACTGTTCATCGGATTGGCTCCCAGAAACCGAGTTTTACGCTCTGAATCACATGATTGGAGCAGCTGTTGACTTAGCCGTTCGACTCTCGCGGAAGGTGGTATCGTTGTCGAACGGTTTGACCCTCGATC
>NIJG01004821.1:3687-14521 GCA_002201625.1 Euglossa dilemma
TAGGATTGTTGAAGCTATTGACTGAGGCGATCGGCCTAAAAAGATGGTGGTAACGTTCTCAAGATGTTTGACCACCGATCTCCTGTTTTATACATGAAATTAAGGTGACCGTCACTAAAATGTATGGTAATTCGATCCTCTGAACACGCTGCTATACTCTCGATAAAGTGGGCTAGGTTCTCGGAGGATGAGGTCTTCGGTGAAGCGTTTGACTTTATAACAATTCGTAACGCTTTCGAAAGGTATAACACTCGATCTTCTTATTCATACATGAAATTCAGGTGCCTGCCACTAAAGCGTATACTAATTTGCATCTCTTAGCACGAAGTTGTACTCTCGATACAGCTGGATAGTTTCTTGGAAGGTAAGGCCTTCGGTAAAAAGTTTGATCCTTAGTAGTAGGTAGTGTTCTACAATGGTTTGCCTCAGTACATTAATATTGAGGCTGTGAATTATGGTGTCTATTGCAAATACTGTACGGCGGATATACTTCCGGAATACCTGGCTTGAGTGTCGGAATAACAGGATCGGTGTAGGTACTCACTTAGCCGTTTGTATCCCAAAGTAGGTTGCATCGGACTCGATCGGTTTGACTCAGAACTTCGTGTTCATACATGAAATTAAAATGCCGAACACTAAAATGTATACCCTATCTTACCACTGGGCACCTTGTTATAATCTCGATACAGCGCGTTATGCTTTCGGACGGTGTTACGGCGAAATACGTGGCAAGTATGAAACTAAAATATACAGGGACGGCTTATCAACCATGGTGGAAGAGATCCTTTCTAGATGAAACTAGCTTTCCTATATTAATACTTATTCCGTAATATAAGTGTAATTCAGATATTGAATAATATTATATATTTAAAGTAGGTTTTCAGGGTATGTATACGAATGTAGAAACGTTCTGTTTGAAGTATAATGTGGAACTGATTTATTCGTTTCTGCTCGGATTTTATATTATCATTTTCTGGTTGTGTAGGCGGTTTCTCATCATGTGTTAACTGGTTTTGGCTGATTTTGCTACGGTTGATATCTGAGCGGTGTCCGGTAATGTGGTGGTTGAATTTTGTTACACGGTGATGCGTTGGTTGGAATTTGACTGGCGTCACAACGGAAAGGTCAGCTATAAAGCGTTTGACTTTATAGCAATTGGAAATGATCTCTAGCGGTTTGTTGCTCTGCTTTAATATTCAAACCGCGAATTAAGACGTCTATTGCCAATGCCGTTCAGCGGATTTACTCCCAGAATACCTGCATTGGCTCGCGCGATCACATCATAGGTCAATCTATTGAGTTGTCCGTTCGACCCTTAAAGAAGGTGGTAACATTCTCGAACATTTTGTCCCTCGATTTAGATATTTATACATGAATATGTTGTATACGTCTTCAAAAATACCTACTAATTTCTCTCCCTGAACAATAAGTTAGACACCCGCTACTGCGGGTTAAGTTCTCCTATGGTAAGTTATCCGGTAAAATGGATGACTTATTCCATTTGGTAATGTCTATTGCCAACACTCTTCAGAAGACTTACGCTCGGAATACCTGGTTTGACTCTCGGAATGACAGGATACGTGAAGCTGTTGACTCAGTCGTTCGACTCTCAAAGATGGTGGAAACGTTCCCGAGTTGTGTGACACTCAGTCTTATTATTCATACATGAAATTAAGGTGCGCGTCACTAAAATGTTTTCTAATTTGCTTCTCTGATCCAGAATTTATGCTCCGCATACAGCGGGATAGATGAGCGGTAAGTACTATGTACGGTAAGAAGTTTGTCGTCATACCAATTCGTAAAGTTCTCCTACGGTTTGTCTCGCTACTTTAATACTCATACCGCGAAGTGAGGTGTCTATTTCCAATACTGTTCTTCGGATTTTCTCTCGGAATACATGGTTTGTCTCTCAAAATCACAGGAAAGGTGAAGCTATGGTCTTAGCCATGCGACTGTTAAAAGAGGTGGTAACATTTTCGGACGATTTGACTCTCTATCTTCCTATTGATACATGCAATTAAAGAGTTCATCTGCTCAAGTCGCTACTAACTTGTTTCCATGAACACTAAGCAAGACACTTTCTGCCGCGGTATAGGTTCTCGGATGGTAAGGAATCCGGTTAAATGTTTTAGCTTATTCTAGTATGTAACATTCTACGATAGCTCGAATCTGTATATTACTATTTATGCCGTAAGTTAAGGCGTCTACTGTCAATACTATACTGCGGATAGACTCTCGGAATTCGTAGTATCACTCTCGGAATAACAGGGTTGGTGAAGCTGTTGACTTATGAGTACAACTCTCAAGAAAGATGCTAACGTTCTCGGACAGTCTGACTCTCGACTTTGCTATGCATACATGAAACAGACGTGTCCGTCTGTTGAAATATCTACTCATTTGTTTCTGTGAACACAAAGCTAGACACTCACTTGAGCGTGGTAGGTTCTCTGATGGTAAGGTATTGGATAAGAAGAATTACGTTGTTATAATTGATAACGTTCTCCGGCGATTTACCTCAGTACATAAATAGTTATACCGTGAGATAAGGAATCTATTGCCAATATTCTTCAGGGTATGTACTCCCTGAATAGACTGGTTTGACTCTCGCAAGCACAGGATTACTGAAGCTACGGACATGGAATTTCGAGTCTCACAGAACGTGGTAACGATCTCGAACAGCTTGACCCTCGATCTTCTAATCCATACATGAATGTAATGAACCGTCAATAAAGTGTATATTAATGTGTTTCCCTAAACACGAAGTTATACTCTCGATACGGCGAGCTGGCTTTTCGGGCGGTAAGGTCATCGGTAAAGGGGTGGACTTTATACCAATAGGTGACGTTTCCAAACGGTTTGACGCTCTACTGTAATATTTAAACCGTTACTTAATGAGTCTATTGGCAAAACTTTTCAGCGGACATACTCCCTGAATACCTGGTTTGACTCTTCGAACTACACGATAGGTGAAGCTATTGAAATAGCCGTCCGTCATTCACAGAAGGTGGTAACGTTTTCGATCTGTTTGACCCTCGATCATTTAGTTCATGCATGAAGTTAAGGTGCCCATTACAGAAATGAATACTAATTTCTTTCTCTGACCACGAACTTATACTCTTTACGAAACTGGTGAGGTTCGGGGAAGTTAAGGTCTTCGGTAAAACGTTCGACTCTCTATCAATTTGTAACGTTCTCAAACGGTTTCGCGCTCTAGATTGATATTCAATCCGTGAATTAATGTGTCCATTACCAATAGTGTATGGCGGATACACAATCGGTATACTTGGCTTGCCTACCGTAATCACAGGATAGGTGAAGCTATGGACTTAGTTGTGCTAATCTCAAAGGAAGTGGTAATATTCTGGAACAGTATGCCTATCGATCTTCTTATTCATACATGAATAGTGAAGGTGCCGGTAGCACTAACCGGAATAACACCTCGTTTCACAGAACACGAATTGCGACTACCGATACAGCAGGTTAGGATCTCGGAGTGTAAGGTCCTCGGTAAATGGAATGATTTTATTCGAATAGGTAAAGTTCTGCATCCGTTTGACACTATAGGTTAATATTCAAACCGTAAATAAAGGTGTCTATTGCCAATATTGTTCAGAAGATTTACTCCCGGAATACCTGCTTTGACTTTTGAAACTACAGGATAGGGTAGGCTTTGACATAGCTGTTCGAATCCCTAAGAATGTGGGAAAAATGTCGAATGGTTTGACACTCTATCCTCTAATTCATATATGAAAATAAGGTGTGCCTCTGCTATAATTTATACTAATTTGTTTCCGCGACAACTAAGCACGACACACAATACAACGGATTTGGTTCTGGGTAGGTAATGTATTCGGTGAAAAGAATGACTCTATACCAATTGGTTATGTTCTCCGACAGATTGGCCTTCTACTTTAATATTCATACCATTAATTAAGGTGTCCATTGCCAATTGTGTACAGACTTTTGACTCTCGGTATTCCTGGTTTGACTCTGTGAATCATTGGATGGGTGAAACTTTTGAGGTAGCCGTTCGATTCTCAAAAAGGGTAATAAAGCTCTGGAACGATTTGACCCTCGATCTTGTTATTCATACATGAAATTGCGGTGCCCATCAGTAAAATGTATACCAATTCGTTCTTCGCAACACCTTGTTATACTCTCGGTACAGCGGGTTATTTCGTCGGAGGGTAAGGCATTGAGTAAAGCGTTTGACTTTATATCTATTTGTAACGCTCTCAAGCGGTTCAACGTTCAGATTTAATACTCATACCATGAACTGAAGTACCTGATGCCAATACAGTATAGTGGAGTTACTCGCGGAGAAGCTGGTTTGACATGGGAAACGCAGGATAGGTGATGCTACTGACTTAGCCGTCCGACATTCAAGGATGGTGGTAACCCTCCCGATCGGCGTGACACTCGATCCTCAAAATCATACAAGAAATTATTGGGCGCGACAATAAAATTTTTACTAACTTGTTCCTCTGAACACGATGTTATACACTCGACACAGCGGGTTAATTTTCCAGAGGGAAAGGCTTCTGTATACAATTTCACTCTACTCAAATGGGTAATGGTCTACAACAGCTTTATGGCCAGCTTTGATATTCAAACCACGAATTAAGGTGTCTATTGCCAACACTATTCAGCGGATTTACTCCCGGGTACCAGATTTGTCTCTCGGAATCACAGGATACGTGGAGCTATTGACTTAGCTGAACGGCCCTCATGAATGGTAGTAACGTTCTCGACCATCGGCCTTCTAATTCATACATGAAGATAAGGTGCCCGCCATTAAAATGTCTACTAATATGTTTCTCAAAGCAAGAAGTTATTCCCACGATACAGCTGGATATGAACCCAAAGGGTAAGGTATGCGGTAAGTAGTATGACGTTATACAAGTTAGTACCGTCCATGAACGGTTTTACTCGCTACCGTAATATTCATACCATGACTTGAGGTGTTTATTGCCAATACTATTGAGTGCCTTTACTCCTCAAATACCTGATTTGCCTCTCCGAGTCACAGAGTAGCTGCAGCTATTAAATGAGACGTGCAACTTTCAAAGGATGTGATAACGTATTCGAACGGTTTGACAGTCGACCTTCTAATTGATGCACAAAATTAAGGTGCCCGTCCCTAGACTGAATACTAATTTCTTTCTGTGAATATGAAGTTATACCCACGATACAACGGATTAGGCTATCAGTGGGTGACTTCATCAGTAAGGCGTTTCAGTTTATGCCAATTGTTGTCGATCTCAAAACTATTGACTCTCTACTTTAAGGTCAAACGATAATTATGGTATCTCTTGCCAGCACTGCACAGTGCCTTCAATTGCACAATACCTGGATTGACTCTCTGAATCACAGGATAGGTGACCATACAGACATAGTATGTTATAATGTTGATGTTATGATGCATAATGTTTTCAAACGGTTTGACACTCGATATTCTGTTTCATATATGATATTAAGGTGACCGTCAATATAATATATGCTAATTCGTTCCTCTGAACACGCTTCTATACTCAATACAGCGGGCTAGGTTTTAGGATGGTAAGGGCTTCCGTGAAGCGTTTGGCTCTATACCAATTGGTAACGTTCTGCCTCGGTTTGACGCTCGATCTTCTAATTCATAGATGAAATTAAGTCGCCCGACACTAAAATTTACACTATTTTGCTTTGATAACCACGATGTTATGCTTTTGAAACAGCGTGTTATGTTCTCGGATGGTACGGTATGCGGTAAGGTGTACGACGATGCACCAATTGGAAACATTCTCAACCGGTTTCACCATGTACTTTAATATTCATACTGTGAATTAATGAGTTCATTGCCACTTCCGTACTGAGCATTTGCTCCCGGTGTACCTGGCATGGCTCTCGGCATCACAGTATAGGCGAAGCTATTGACTTAGCCGCTCGGCTCCCGAAGAAGACGGGTATGATCTCGAACGCTATGACACTCGATCTTCTATTTCATATAGGAAAATAAGGTGTACATCTCATATAATGCCTACTCATTTGCTTCCCTGAGCACGAAGTTATACCTGCAATATAGCGCGTTAAGATTTCGGAGGGTAAGACCTTCAGTAAAACGTTAGACCTTACTCCAATTGGTAACGTTCGCAAACCGATTGCCTCTGTACTTTATTATGCATAGCGTGAATTAAGGGGTCTATTGCCAAGACTGTTCACCGGACTTACTCCCGGAATACCTGGTTGGTAACAGAGAGCTATAAGATAAGTGAATCTTACCGGTGCGAGTGTCAAAAAATGTGGTAACGTTCTCCTACGGTATGACCCACGATCATTTTATTAAATATGAAAATAATCTCGCTGTCATTAAAATGTTTACGAATATGATCCTGTGAACATGAAGTTATACCCTCGATGAAGCGGGTGATGTTCGCGGAAGGTACGGTCTTCGGTAAAACGTTTGACCTTATAACAATTGGGTATGTTCACAAACGGTTTGACGCTCAATTTTAATATTCAAACCGTGAATCAATGTGTCTATTGCCAATGGTGTTCAGCTGATTTAGTCCGGTAATACATGGATTGACTCTCGGAATATCAGGATATGTGAAACTATGATCTTTGCCGTCCGGTTCTGCAATAAGATGGTGTCGTTCTCGAATGGATTGACTATGGATTTTCTTACTCACACATGCAATTATGTTGCCTGTCTGCTAAAGTGTACAGTAATTTGTTTCCGTTCACACTATGCAACACACACGCTGCAGCGGGTTCGGTTCTCGGAAGGTATGGTAATTGGTAAAATGTTTGACCTTATACCAACTGGTAACGATCTCTAACGGTTTCACGCTCTTCTTCAATATTGAAACCGTGAACTAAGCTGTCCATTGCCAATAGTCACATTTTGTTGATTCTCAGAGTGCCCCGTTTGACTATCGGAATAACAGGATAGGTGAAGTAATTGACTAAGCAGTACGACCCCCAAAAGGGTTGCTAACGTTCTCTAACTGTTTGACTCTGGGTTTGGCTATCCATGCGTGAAACTGTGGTGTCCGTCTGCTGAAAATTCTACTAACTTGTATCTTCGAACACGAAGAAATACTCTCGATAAAGCGGGTTAGGTTGTCGGAGCGTAAGGTCTTCAAAGCTTTTGACATTATTCCAATACGTATCGTCCTACAATGGTTAGACTCTGTACTTTAATATTCAAACCGTGAAATAAGGAGAATATGATTCTCAAAGAAGTTGGTAACGTACATGCACGGTTTGACCCTTTATCTTCTAATTCGTGCATGAAATGAAGGTGCTCGTCACTGATACGTATACTAGTTCGTACCTATGAACACGGTGTTTTACTCCCGATACAGCAGAATGGGTCCGTGGAAGCTAAGATATTCTGCAAGATGTTTTACTATAAACTAATAGGCAACGTTGTACTAGGGTTTGAGATTCTACGTTAATATTCGTACCGTGAACTGAGGAGTCCTGTGCCAATACTGTTCAGCGGATTTACTCCGGGAATACCTGGTTTGACTCTCCTAATTACAGGATAGGAGAAGCTATTTACTTAGCCATTTGACCATGAAAGAGAGTGGTAATATTTCCAAACGTTTCGACATTCGACTTTTTGTTGCATACATGAAATTAAGATGACCGTCACTAAAATGCATACCAATTTCTTTATCTGAGCACGAAGTCGTACTTTGAATACAGCCAGCCGGTGTGGGAATGTATCCAGTAAAATGCTTGACTCTATACGAATTGGTGATGATCTTCAATGGATTGACGCTCTGCTTTAATACTCAAACCGTGGATCAAGGTGTCAACCGCCAATAGTTTTCAGCGGAGTTACTGCTGGAATACCTGTCTTGACGCTCGAAATCACAGGGCGTGTTAAACTTTTGACTTAGCTGTTCGACTCCCATAGACGGTGTTCACTGTCTCGAACGGTTTGACCCTCCATCTTCTTATTCATAGTGTAATAAAAGTGCCTGTCACTTAAATGTATACTAATTCGTCCCTCTGAGCTCCATGTTAAACTCTCGATACAGCGGGTTAGATCTCTGGAGGGTAATATGTTCAGTACGACGTTTGACCTGATACAAATTGATAACGTCTACCAACAGATAGACGCCATACTTTAATATTCAGACCGTGAATTATAGTTACTGTTGCCAATAATGCTTATCGGAATTACTCTCGGAATACCTAGCTTGACACTCGGAATCACAGGACAGGAGAAGCTGTTAACAAAACCGTTCGATTCTCAAGCAAGGTGGTACCGTTCTCGAACGGCATTACTCTTGATTCATATATTTATTCATGAAAATGTTGTGTCCGTCTCCGAATATGTCGACTAATTTGTTCCAGTGATCAATAAACAAGATACTCGATACAGCGCATTGGGTTCTCGGACGGTAAGGTGTTCGGTAAAAAGGAATGACTCTGTACAAATAGGTAACGTTCTCAAACGGTTAGACGCCAGGCTCTAATACTCATACCGTCAATAAAGGCGTCTATTGCCCATATTGTGCATTATTATATTTACTCTCCGAATACCAGGATTAGCATTCGGAGTCACAGGATAGGATATGTTATTGATGTAGCTGTGCGACTAGCAGAGAAGGTGGTACCGTTCTCGACAGACTTGAACCTCAATCTTCCTTTCCATAATGTAATTTAGGTGCCCGTCACTGAAGTTAATACTAATTTCTTTCCCTGAACACGAAGTTATATTCTCGATATAATGGGTTTGTTTTTCGGAGCGTAAGGTCTTCGGTAAAACTTTTGAATTTATAGCATTTGGTAACGTTCCAAAACGGTGTGACGTTCCGCGTCAATATTCAAACCGTGAATTAAGGTGCCTATAGCCAATACTGTTCAGAAGATATAATCTAGGAACGCCCGACATGACACTTGGACGCACAGGATACGTTGACGTAGCTGTTCGAATATGATAGAAGTTGATAGCGGTCCAGAACGGTTTGACACATGATCTTCTATTTCATGCATGAAATTAACGTGCCAGCCACGGAAATAAGTACTAATTACTATCACTGAACACGAAGTTATACTCTCGATGAAGCGGGTGGGGTTCGCAGAAGGTAAGGCCTTCGTTAATGAGTTTGACTTTATAACAACTGGTAACGCTCTCAAACAGTTTGACGCTCTACTTTAATATTCAGACCGGGAGATAAGGTGTCTATTGAAACAGTGCGCAGGACATTTACTCCCGGACTATTTGGCTTAGCCCTCAGTATCGTAAGATATATGAAGCTAGTGACTGTGCCGTACGATTCTCGAGGGCGGTGGTAACGTTCTTGAACGGATTGACGCTCCATCTTCTAACCCATACATGAAATTAAGGTGCCTGTCACTAAAATGTATACTAATTTCTTTCTCTGAACACGAAGTTGTACTCTCGATACCGCTGGCTCAGTTCTCAGAAGGTACGGCTATCGGTAGAATGTTTGATTCTATACCAATAAGTAACGTTGTGCAACGGTTTGACGGTCTGCTATTA
Organism: Euglossa dilemma; assembly: GCA_002201625.1. Lineage (NCBI taxonomy): Eukaryota > Metazoa > Arthropoda > Insecta > Hymenoptera > Apidae > Euglossa > Euglossa dilemma. Next base: position 13,193 of record NIJG01004821.1, read on the forward strand.
TATTGAAACCGCGTATTAAGGTGTCTATTGCCGATACTGTTCAGCAGATTTAATACAGGCATACATGCTATGACCCTCGGATGGACAGGATATGTGAATCTATTGACTTAGCTGTCCTATTCTCAAGGAAGGTAGAAACGTATTCGGACGCTTTGACTCTCGATGCCCATATCTATACACAAGCATGTCGTGTCCGTCCGCTAAAATGTCATGTAGTTTGTGTCCGTAAGCATTAAGCAGGACAGTCATTACAGGGGGTTAGGCTCTCGGAATGTAAGGTATTCGGTAAAAGGAATGGCTTTATACGAATTTGTAATGCTTTCCGACGGTTTGACTCTCAACATTAATATTCATACCGAAAATTATGGTGTCTGTAGCCAATAAATTGCAGCGGACTTACTCCCGGATTACCTGATTTCGCACTCAGAATCTCGGGGCAGGTGAAACAATAGACATAGCCGTTCGTACCTCTAAAAGGGTGGTAACGTTCTCGATCGGTTTGACAATCGATATTCTAATTCATACATGAATTTACGGTCCCGTGATAAAATGTGTACCAATGTGTTCAAACAATGAATTCTAGAATTCATTCATGAAATGTGGCAACGTTCATGAACTATTTGACACTCAGTCTTTATAATTGATACATGGAATTACGGCGCCCGACACTATAATGCTTACGAATTTGCTTCTCCGCACACGAAGTTATAGTCTGCATACAGCTGGTTGCGTCTCGAAGGTAAGGGTTTTTGTGAAGAGATTGACACTATACCAATTCGTAACGTTCGACGACGGTATGAGTCTGTACTTCAATATTTATACCGTACAATAGGGTGTACAAGGCCATCACTGTACAGCGGACCTACTCCTGGAATACCTGGCTTGACTTTCGGGATCACAGGAAACGTGAAACTACTGACTAATCGGTACGAACCACAAACAAGTCGGTACGTTCTCGAACGGCATGACCCTCGATTATCTAATTCATAGATGAAATAAAGGTGGCCGTCACTAAAATGTATATCAATTTTTTGCTCTGAACACGAACGCATATTCTCGATGAAGCCGCTCAGTTCCCCGGATGGCAATGTCTTCGATAAAACATTCGGCTTTATAGACGGTGGTAACGTTCTCGAACGATTTGACACTCGATCTTCTATTTCATGCATGAAGTTATGGTACCCGTCACTGAAATAAAGGCTGACTTCTTTCTCTGAACACGGAGTTATTCTCCCGATGAAGCCGGTGAGGTTCCCGTAAGGTAATGTCTTCGGTAAAATGTTAGACTTCATAGCAGTTGGTAACGTTCTCATACGGTTTGACGCTCTA
>NIJG01004824.1:0-11463 GCA_002201625.1 Euglossa dilemma
GTCAAACCGTTTGAGACCAACCGTCAAGCCTATACCGTTCAGCGCATTTACTCCTTGAATACCTGAATTGCCTCTCGCAATAAAGGGATAGGTGTAGCTGTTGACCTAGAAGTGTAACATTCGTGGAAGGTGATAACGTTCTCTAACTGTTTGTCGCTCGGTCTTATTATTCGTACATGAAGTTATGGTGCCCCCCACGCCGTTATATGCTCAATACAGCGGGTTAGCATCGCTGGTGGTTAGGCCTTCGGGAAAGAGTTTGACTCTACACGAATACGATACGTACTTCTGTGGTTTGACTCTCTACTTTAATATTCATTGCGTGAATTAAGGTGTCTATTGCCATATCTGTTGAGCGTATTTACTGCTGGAATACACGGTGTCACTCTCGGAGTCACAGGATAGCTGAAACTACTGATTTACCCGTTCGACTCTCAAGGAAGCCATTCTGTTAGCTGTTCCAATCTCAAGGAAGGTGAGCACATTCTCGAACCGTTTTTCCCTGGATCATCGAACTCACACATGATATTATGGTGCCCGTCACTAAAATCTAAACTAATTTAATCTAACTAGCTTCTATGAACACGAAGTTGTACTCTCCATGCAGCGGGTTAGCTTCAGGGAATGTGAGGTCTTCGGTAAAATATTTGACGCTATACGAATAGATAAAGCTGTACAACGGTTTGATGCTCTGCTTTGATATTCATACCGTGAAATAAGCTCTCTTTTTCCAATACTGGTTAGCGGAATAGTCCCGGAAAAGCTGGTATGACTCACGGAATCACAGGATAGGTGAAGCTATACCCTTAGGTTATCGAATATCGTAGAAGCTGATAACGGTCTCGAACTGTGGTGTTACCCACGACCTTCTAATTCATACATGAAATTAAGATGCCATGAGTATAATGCATTCGATTGTGATTCTTTAACCAGGAAGTTATACTCTTGATACAGTGGGTTAGTTTTTCGGAGGGAAAAGTCTTCGGTAAATCGATTAACTTCATGCCAATTGGTAACGCTCTCAAACAGTCCGACACTCTACTGTAATTGCTATACCGTGAATTAAGGTGTCCATTGCCAACAGTGTATAGCAGATTGACTACTGGAACACCTGGTTTGCTACCCGGAATCGCAGGATACGTGAAACTATAGACTCATCAGTTCATCTCACACAGATAGTTGCAACGTCCTCGATTGATACGTAACTCGATCTCCTAATTCATACATGAAATTATGGTGCCGTCACATAGTTGTATACTAATGTGTTTCCCGAAACACGTAGCTATACCCTCGATACGGCGGGCAAGCTTCGCGGGCAGTAACGCCTTCGATAAAACGTTTGACTTTATACAAATAGGTAAGGTTCTCACACGGCGTGACGCTCCATTTTTATTTCCAATCCGCGAATTAAGTTGTCTATTACTAATACTGGCCAGTGGGTTTAATCCCAAAATGACTGCATTGACACCCGGAATCACAGGACAGGTGAAGCTGGAGACTTAATTGCTGGAATATCATAGAAAGAAGTAAGGGTTTTGAACTGCTTTACCCTCGATCTTCTAACTTCTACATGATAATAGTGGGCCCGGAACAGGAATGAATACTAACTTCTTTCTCTGAACACGAAGTTATACTCTCGATACAGCGTGTTAGGTTCTCTGAGGGTAGGGCCTTCGGTGAAACTTTTGACATTATACCAGTAGGTAACGATCTGCAAGTGTTAGACCCTGTACTCCAACGTTCAAACCGTGAAATAAGGTGTCCATTACCAACAGTGTACAGCTTATTGTATCCCGTAATACCTGGCTTTGTTATCGGAATTACAGGATAGGTGAAGCTATTGACTTAGCCGTTAGATCATCGATGACGGAGGAAACGTTCGCGAGCGGTTTGACGCGCGGTCTTCATATTCATACATGAGTTTGTGGTGCCCATCAGTAAAATGAATACTTATTTGCTTCACTGTACAGGATATTATATCCACGGTACTGGGCCTTATGTTCTCAAATGGTAAAGTATGCGGAGAAGAATATGACGTTATACCAATTGGTAACATTTTCAAACGGTTTGACTCTCTACTTTGATATTTATACCGTGAATTAAGGCGTCTGTTGCCAATAATTATCAGCGGATTTTCTCGTTAAATACAAGGGTTCATTCTCGGAATGACAGGATAGGTGCAGCTATTGACTCAGTCGTTCGTCCCTTACAGAAGGAGACAACGTTCTCGAACCGTTTGACTCTCGATCTCCTTATTCATAATGAAATTAAAGACCCCATAACTAAGATGTGTACATATTTGATCTTCTGAACACGAAGTTATACTCTCGATGCGGCGGGCTAGCTTCGCGGACGGTGAGGCATTCGGTAAAATATTAGATTCTATAAAAGTAGGTAACGTTCTACAGCGGTATGTCGGTCTGCTTTAACATACATTCCGCGAATTATGGTGTCTGTTGGCAATACTATACAGGGCACTCACTCCCGGAATACATGGTTTGACTCATGGAAAAACGGGATAGGAGTAGCTATTGACTTAGATTTGTGGCTTTCAAAGTAAGTGGAATCGTTCTGCAATGGTTCAACTCTCAATTTTGCTATTCGTACATGAAACAAAGCTGAGCATCTGCTAAAAGTCTACTAATCACTGGATAGGTGTAGGTATTGTCTTAGCCTTCCGTCTCTCACAGAATGTGGTAACGTTCTCGAGCGATGTAGCTCTCGATCTTTTAATTCATGCATAAAACTAAGGTGTTCGCCACTGTGATGTATACTACTGTGTTTCGCTAAACACCTAGCAATAATCTCGATACGGCGGGTTAGATTCTCGGCCGGTAAGGCATTCCGTAAAACATTTACCTTTATAGCAATTAGTTACGTTCGCACAAGGCGTGACGCTCTATTTTTTTATTCACACCCGAATTAAGTTTTCTATGGCAATACTGTACAGCGGATTTACTCTCGAAATACCTGGTTTGACCCTCGCAATCGCAGCATGGCTGAAGCTATTGACTTAGCCCTTCATCCCTGACAAGAGGTGGTACCGTCTTCGAACGGTGTGACATCCGATCTTCTAATTCATACATGAAATTGAGGTGCCCGTCACAGAAATGAATACCAGTTCGTACCTCTGAACACGGTGTCCTACTCCCGATACAGCGGATTAGTTTTACGGATGGTTAGGCATTCTGACAGAAGTTCGACCACACACCTATATGTAATGTTCAACAACAGCATGACGGCCTGCTTTGTCATTCAAACCGTGAATTGAGGTGTCAATTGACAATAACCATTCAGAGGATTTATTCCCAGATTACCCGGTTTGACTTTCGGAATCACGGCGTATGTGCAGCTGTTGACTTAGCGGTTCGTCTCTAACAGAAGATTTCAAAGTTCTCGAACGGTGTGAACCACGATCTTCTAATTCATACATGAAATAGAGGCGTCCGTTACAGAAATGAAGACTAATTTCTTTCACTGAACACGAAGTTATACTATCGAAACGGAGGGTTTGCTTCTCTGAAGGTAAGGCTATCAGTAAATTGTGTGACTGTTTACAAATTGGCAACGGTCTAAAACGCTTTCACACTGCACTTTAAAATTCAAACCGTGAGTTAAGGTGCCAATTTCCAATACCCTTCAGGGATCTTCGCCCAGAGTTCCTGGTTTGACTCTCCGAATCACAGTATAGGTGAAGCTATTGACTTGGCCGTTCGTCTCTGAAAGAAGGTGGTAACGTTCTCGAACGGTTTGACACATCCATCTTCTTATTCATACATGAAAATATGGTGCACGTAACTAAACTGTATGCAGATATCTTCCTCTGATCTCCAATTTATACTGTCGATATAATGCGATAGGCCTCGGAGGGTAAGGTATATAGTAAACCATTTTACTTTATTCCAATTGATAAGGTTCTCAAACGGTTTGGCACTGTGCTTTAATATTTATACCGTGTAATATGTTATCAAATGCTAATACTCTTCAGCCGATTTACTCCCGGCATACACGGTTTGATTCTCCGTATATCAAGATACGTAAAGCTATGGACTTAGCCATTCCACTCCCAAAGAAGGTGATATCGTTCTCTAAAAGTTTGACACTCGATCTTCTGTTTCGCACTTGAAATTAAGGTTCCCGACACTAAGAAGTATAATAATTTGCTTCTCTGAACACGAGGACGTACCCTCGATAGAGCGCGTTAGCTTCTCGTAAGCTAAGGACTTCATTAAAGAGTTCCTCCAAGGCATGACTCTCTGCGTTGCTATTCATACTGCGAAATGGGGTATCTAGTGCAATATTGTGCAGCGGATTTACTCCCGGATTACCTAGTTTGAGTCCCGGAATCACAGAATCGGAGGAGCTATTGACATAACCGTTCTATTCTCAAAGAAGCTGGTAATGACCACGAACGGTTTGACCCTCGATATTTTAATTAATACATGAATTTAAGGTAGCATCACTAAAATGCATTCTAACGTGTTTCCCTAGATACGAAGTTATACTCTCGATACGGCGGGTACGATCCTCACAATGTAAGGTTTTCGGGAAAACGTTTGACTTCATAGCAATTGTTAACATTCTCACACGGTGTGGCGCTCTATTTTAATACTCGAAGCATGAATTATGGTGTATATTCCCAATGCTGTTCAGTGGGTCTACACCCGGAATACCTGGCTTGACTTTCGGAATGACAGGATAGATGAAGCTGTTGACTTAGCCGCTCGGATCTTGAAGAAGATGGTGTCATTCTCGAATGGATTGACTCTGGACTTTCCTATTCATACATGCAATTATGTTGGCCGTCTGCTATACTATCCACCAATCTGTTTTTTGATCACTAAGGCAGACAATCGCTAGTTCGGTGTTGGTACTAGGAAGATAAGTTATTCGATAAAACGTTTGACTCTGTACCAGTTGCTAACGTTCTCGAACGGTTTGATGCACAACATTAATATTCATACAGTAAATTAATGTGCCTATTGCCAATACTGATCAGCGGATTTGCTCCTGGAGTACCTGCTTTGCCCTTCGGAAGCGCACAATGGGAGAAGCTATAGTCTCATCCGCCCGACACTCAGAGATACTAATTACGTTCTCGCACTGTTTCACCTTCGACCTTCTAATTCATACATGAAGTTAAGGTGCTCGTCACTGAAATGAATACTAACTTTTTTCTCTGAACACGTAATTATACGCTCGATTGTGCCGTTGGGGTTTGCGGAACGCATGGTCTTCTGCAAAGAGCATGACTTTATACCAATTGGTAGCATTCTCAAACGCTTTGAAGCCCTACTTTAATATTCAAACCGTGAATTAGCGCGTCCATTGCCTATACTGCCACGCGCACTTATTCCCGGAATACCTGGATTGACTCTCGGAATGTCATGATACGTGAAACTATTGACTTTGTCGCTCGATCTTCAAAGATGGTGGGAACGTTCTCGAACTGTTTGACATTCAATACATATAATTGATACATGATATTAAGGTGCTCGACGCTAAAATGCATTCGAATTTGCTCCTCCGAACACAAAGTTCAGCTCTGGATACAGCGGGTTAGCTTCTCGTAGGCAGCGCTTCGTGTGAAGCGTTTGACACTTTTCCAATACGTAACGACCTACGACGGTTTGAATCTGTACATTAATATTTTTACCGTGTAATACGATGTATAAGGCCAATACTGAACAGCGGACCTATTCCCGGTATTCCAGGTATGACTCTCGGAGTCACTGGATAGACGAATCTAGTGACTAAGCTGTGCCACTCTCAAAGGGAGTGGTAATGTTCTCGAACAGTTTGCCCCTCGAACTTATAGTCCATATACCAAATTAGGGTGCCCGTCGATAAAACGTTGTTTAGTGTGTTTTTCTGAGCACAAAGTTATACTCTCGATTCGGCGGGTTAGGTTCTCGGAAGGTAAGGCATTTGGTACAACGTTTGTCGCTATATCGATTAGTAACGTTCTCACACGGTGTGACGCTCTATTTTAATATTCATTCCGCGAATTATGGTATCTATTGGCTATACTGTGCGGCCGATTTACTCTAGGAATACCTGGTGTGACTCTAGGAATATCAGGATGCGTGAAGCTATTGACTTCGCCGTTCGATCCCCAAAGAATGTGGTAGCGTTCCCGAACGGTTTGACTGTCGACTTTTCCATACATATATGAATACATGGCTTCCGTGTGCTAAAATGGCTACAAATTTTTATCCGTGGACATTAAGCACCACACTCTGTGCAGCGGGTTATGTTCACCGAAGGTAAGATCTTCGGTAAAACGTTTGACTTTATAACAATTAGTAACGTTCTACAACGGTTTGACAGTCTGCGTTATTATTCAAACCGTGAATTGTAGTGTATATTGCCAGGTGTGTTTGGCGGATTTGCTACAGGTATACCTGGTGTGACACTCGGAAACACGCGATGGGTGAAGCTATAGACTTAGCTGTTCGACTCTGCTCGAAGGTGGTAACGATCGCGGATGGTGTGATCCACAATCTTCCTACTGATACATGAAATTAAAGCGTCCCTCTTCTAAAATATCTACTAATTTGTTTCCGTGAGCACTATGCATGCCACTCGCTTTGGGGGGTTATGTTCCAGGAAGGTTAGCTATTCGTTAAAGGAATTACTTTATACCAGTTCGCAATGTTCTCTGATGGCTTGACACACTACTTTAGTATCCAAATCGTGAATTCAAGTGTCTATTGCCAATACTGTTCAGCGGTTTCACTCCAGGAGTGCCTGTTGGTCTCTCAGAATCGCATGATAGGTGAAGCTATTGACTTAGCCGTTCGACTCTCAAGAATATGGCCACGTTCTCGAGAGGTTTGGAACACAACCATCTAGTTCATACATGAAGTTAATGTGCCCAACACTCAAATGAATACCAATTTCTTTGTCTGAACATGAAGTTATACTCTCGATACAGTGGGTTAGTTTATTTGTTGGTAAGGCCTACAGTAAAACGTTTGATTTTATAGCAATTGGTAACGTTCTCAAGCGGTTTCACGCTGTATTTTAATATTGAAAGCGTGAATTGAGGTGTCCATTACCAATAACTTTCAGCGGATTTACACCCGAAATACCAGACTTGGCTCTCTGAAACACAGGATAGGTAGAGCTATTGACTTATCCGTTCGACGCACAAACATGGTTGTAACGATCTCAAACGGTTCAACAGTCTTCTATAGTATACATACCGTGAATTGAGATGTCTATTGCCAAATCTGTTCAGCGGATGTACTCCCGGAATACCTAGTTTGACTCTCGCAGTCACAGGATTGGTGAAGCTATTCACATAGCCGTTCGTCTCTCTCAGACGTTGATATCGTTCTCGAACGGTTTGAGAACCGATCTCCTTATTCATAATGAAATTAAGGTCGCCGCCACTCAAATGTTTTCTAATTTGATCCTCTGAGCACTAAGTTATACTCCCAATAGAGCGGGTTAGCTTCTAGGAAAGTAAGGCCTTCGGTAGAAAGTTTGCCAACATTGCAGTAGGTAATGATCAACAACGGTTTGACTCTGGACCTTAATATTTACACCCTCAAATAGGGTATATTATGCCAATATTGTACAGCCCACTCACACCCGCAATACCGGGTTTGACTCTCGGAATCAGAGGGTAGGCGAAGCCACTGACTTCGTTGTGCTACGCGCAAAGAGAGTGGAACCGTTTTGGAACATTTTGCCGCTAGATTTTCTAATCCATACATGAGATTAAGATGCCCGTCACTAAAATGTATACTAGTTTGTTCTCTGAACACGATGATATACTATCAATACAGCGGATTAGGCTTCTCGTAAGATAAGGCCGCCGGTAAATGGACTATCTTGACACAAATTGTTTACGTGCTAATGCGGTTTGACACTGTACTTTAATATTCATACCGTGAATTAATGTGTCCATTACCAATATCGATCAGCGTATTTGCTCCCGGAATAGCTGGTTTGGCCCTCAGAATCACAGGACTGGTGTAGCTATTGACGTAGCCGTTTGACTCTCACGGAAGGTGGAACCGTTCTCTGACGGTTTGACTCTCGATTTTGATATTTATACATGAAAATGTGCTGTACGACTGCAAAAATGTCTACCGATTTGTTTCGGTGTACAATAAGTAAGACACTCGATACAGCGGGTTAGGTTCTATAAGCGTAAGGTATTCGGTAAAAAGAATAACTTTATACCAATTGGTAATGTTCTCCGTCGGCTTGACTCTACACTTTAATATTCTTGCCGTCAATTAATGTGTCAGATGCCAATTCTGTATAACGGATTCCCAATACTGTTCAGCGGATTTACTCCCCGAATACCTAGCCTGTCTCATGGACTCGCAGGCTAGGTGAAGCGAATGACTTAGCCTTTGTAATCTTACAGAAGGTGCCAATCTTCACGAGCAGTTTGACCTTCGATCTTGTAATTCATATATCGAAATAAGGTCAGCCTCTGCTATAAGGTCTACAAATTCGTTTCCGTTAGCACTAAGCATGACACTCAATACTGCGGGCTAGTTCTTGGACGGCAAGGTATCCGGTAAAAAGTATGGCTTTATATCATCTGGCAATGTTCTCCGTCGAATTGACCTTCTACTTTAATATTCATACCGTGAATAATGGTGTCCATTGCCACTAGTGTACAGAAAATTGACTCCTGATATACCCATTGTGACTCTCGGAACCACATGATATGTGAAGCTATTGACTCAGCCGGTCGCATCTCAAAGAATGTCGTAACAATCTCGAACCGCATAACCCACGATCTTCTAATTCATACATGAAATTAAAGTGCCCATCACTAAAACTTATACAAATTTATTCCGCTGTACACGATGTTATACCCGAGGAACAGGAGGATATATTTTTGGGAGTCGAGGTCTTCAGTAATACGTTTGCCTTTATACAATTTGCTTGCTATGATAAGCGGACTGACGTTCTACTTTAATATTCAAACCGTGAATAATGGTGTCTATTGCCAATACTGTTCAGCAGATTAACACCCGGAATACCAGGTTTGACTTTCTGTACCACAGGATATGTGAAGTTATTTCCATAACCGTTCGTCTGTCACAGAAGGTGGTATAGATTTAGAACGGTTTGACCATCGAGCTCTTAATTTATACATGAAGTTAAGGTGCTCGTCACTGAAATGAAGACTAATTTCTTTCTCTGCACACGAAGATATACTGTCGAAACGGTGGCTTAGCTACCCCGAAGGTAAGGGCCTCGGTAAACCGTTTGATTGTATACCAATTGGTAACGATCTGAAACGGTTTCACCCACTACTTTAATATTCAAAGCGTGAATTAAGGTATCCATTAACAATAGTGTACCGCGGTTTGACAACCAGCATACCTGGTTTGCCTATCAGAATAGCAGGGTACGTGAAGCAATTGACTTAGCCGGTTCGACTCTCAAAAGAGGCGGGATAGCTCTCGAACGGTTTGTCCCTCGATCATCTATTCCATTCATGAAATTAAGGTGCTCGGCACTACAATGTATACTCATATCTTCCTCTGAATACCTTGTCACTCTCCCAATACAGCGCGCTATGCATTTGGACGGTATGGTCATCTATAAAACGTTTCATTTTGTTCCAACTGGAAACTTACTCAAACGGTTTGTCGATATACAGTAACATTCAAACAGTGAATTAAGGTGTCTTTTGCCCATACTGTTGAGCGGATTTACTTCCGGAATACCTGGTTTGCCTCTCCGAATCACAGGATGTGTAACGCGATTGACTTAGGCGTTCGTCCTTCACAGGTGGTGGTAACGACCTCGAACCGTTTGACCCTGGATCTTCTAATTCATACATGAAGATAAGATGCCCGACACTGAAACGAATACTATATTCATTCTCTGAACACAACGTTATACCCTCAGTATAGCGGGTTTGATTCTCGGAAGGTACGGCGTGCATTAGAACGTTTGACTTTATAGCAATTGGTAACGCTCTCAAATGGCTTGACGACCTGGTTTAATATTCTAACCATCAATTCAGGTGGCTATTGCCAATACTGCACACCGCATTTACTCCTGGAATATCTGGTTTTACTTTCGGAGTCACACTATATGTGCATCTATTGACTTAGCAGTTCGTCTCCCATAGAAGGTGGTAATGTCCTCGATCGGTTCGACAGTCTAATTCATAAATGAAGATAAACTGCCCGTCACTGAAATGAATTTTTATTTTTGTCTCTGAACATGAGGTTGTTCTCTCGATACAGCGGTTTAGGTTTTCGTAGGGTTATCACTTCCGTAAAACGTTTGACTTTATAGCAATTGGTAACGTTCCCAGACGGTATGACGCTCTAGTTCAAGATCCATACCGCGAAGAAATGATTCCATTGCCAATACGGTTCAGCGTAATGACACCCGGAACTCATGATTTGACGATCGGAATCACAGGATGGGTGAAGCTATTGGCATAGCTGTGCGATTGTCAAAGCGGTGAGAACGTTCTCGAACGGATTAACGCATTACCTTCTTATAGATACACGCAATAATGGTGCCGGTAACTAAGATGTATACTACATTGGTTGTCGGAGTTCGACGTTGTACAGTCGATACTGTAGATTAGGCTCTCTGAAGGTGAGGTCTTGGACAAAGAGTTTGACTCTATACCAATAGGTATCGTTCGAGAACGACATGACTCTGTACTTTTAAATTCATAACGTGAATTAATGTGTCTATTGCCAATACTGCACAGCGGTTTTTCTCTCGGAATACCTGGTTTCATTCTCGGAATCGCAGGATAGATGAAGCTATTGACTAAGCCGTTCATCCCTCACAGATGGTGGCAACATTCGCATACGTTTTGAAGGTGGATATTCTAATGCATACATGAAACTAAGGTGCCCGTGTCTGAAATGCATACTAATTTCATTCTCTGAACACGAAGGTATGCCGACGATACAGCGGAATAGCTTCTAGGATGGTTAGTCCTTCGGAAAAAGTTTTACTATTTACCGATACCTAATGTTCTACATCTGTTTGACTCTGTAGCTTAATATCCATAGCCTGAAATATGGTGTCTATCGTCAATGATGTACGGCTGATTGACACCAGGAATACTTGGCTTGCCTCTAAGAATCACAGGATGGGTGTAGCTATTGACTTAGCCGTTCGATTCCCGAAGAAATTTGACACTTTCTCGAACGGTTTGACGCTCGATCGTCGTAATTATACCTGAAATTACTGTGAACGTCAATAAAATGTATATCAATTGGTTTTTCCGGTCACGAAGTTATACTCTGGGAACAGCGGGGTAGATTCAAGAACAGTAAGGCCTACGGTAAATGGTTTGACTCTACACGAATAGGTTTCGTTCTACAACGTTTTGACGCTCTACGTTAATATCGATACTGTGAGGTATCTATTGCCAATACTGTTTACCGGACTCACGCCCGGCATATCTGGTTTGTTGCTCCGAATCAGAGGAAAGCTAATGCTATT
>NIJG01004825.1:2955-13172 GCA_002201625.1 Euglossa dilemma
AGTGTCAAATCAGGTATTATCTGAGAAAATCCGCTGATGATAATTGGAAATTGACACCTCAATTAGCGGTATTAATATTAATGTAAGGAGACATACCGTCGGAGGATATTACCAATTCGTATAGAGTCATTACTTTTTTGAACACCTGACCTTCCTATATCCAATCCTGGTGTAGCGAGTGTCCAGCTTAATGTAAACAGAATCAGATTGGTAGGCGTTTTAGGGGCAGGAGACCACATGCTCTTGTACAAATGTCAACAACGATAGTCAATGCGTTCGATAACGTTACCGCCTTCTTTGAGCTTCCTACGCCTAAGTCATTATCTTCACATATCCTGTGATTCCGAAAGTCAAACCAGGTATTGCGGGAGTACATATGCAGTGCAGTATTGGCAATAGACACCTTAATCCTCGGTTTGAAGATTAAAATACAGCGTCTTACCGTTTGACAACACAACCGATTGGTACAAAAGTCAAAAGTCTTACCGAAGATCTTACCTTCCGCGAGGGTCACCCGTGACGTCGAGAGCATAATTTCCTGTTCAGAGAAAGAAATTTGTAACAATTTCAGTGACGGGCACCCTATTTTCATGTACGAATTGGAAGATCATGTGTCTAGTCATTCGAGTTCGTTACCACCTTCTTTTAGAGTCGATCCGCTGAGTCAACAGCTTCACCCATTGTTGAGATTTCAAGCGTCAAGCCTGGTATTCCCCGAGTATATCCGCAGAGCAGTATTGGCGATAGAAACATTAATTCAGAGCATGATTATTAATATAGAGAGTCAAACCGACGGACAACATTAACAATGGGCATATTTTCATTCCTTTTACAGAATAACATACCTTCCCAGAACACAACGCGCCTTAGCGAGTGTCATGCTCACTGCTCACGGAACCAAATTAGTAGACATTATGGCAGAGGCATTCCTTATTATGATATAGGAATTAGAAGATCGAGCGGCAAACCGTACGACATCATTACCACCTTCTTTGAGAGTCGAAAGTCTGAGTCAATAACATCAACTATAGTTGTGATTCCGAGAGTCAAGCCTAGAATTCCAGGTGTAAAACCGCTGAAGAATATTGGCAATTGACACATTAATTCTCGGTATGAATATTAAAGTAGAGCGCCAATCCGTTTGAAAATGCTACCAACTGGTATAACACAGAAATCTATTACGGATACCTTACTTTCCGAGAATATAACCCCGCAGTATCGTCGGTATAACGCCGTGTTCACAGAATCAAATTATTAACTATTTTCGTGACGGGCTCGTTAGTTTCGTCTATGAATGAGAAGTTCGAGTGTCAAAGCGTTCGAGCTCGTTGCCAGCCTCTTCGAGAGCCGAACGACTGCGTCAACAGCTTCACCTACAGTCGTGATTCCGAGACTCAAGCCTGGCATTCCAGGAGTAAATCCGCTGAACAGTATTTGCAATCGACACGTTAATTCACGGTTTGAATATTGATGTAGACAGTCAATTCGTTGGAGAACAGAACCTATTTCCATAAATTCATACTATTTAACGAATACCTTACCTTCCTAGAACCTAACCCGCTGTATCGAGTATCATACATAGTGCCAGTGAAACCAATCACTAGATTTTTAGTAGACGAACAGCTTTGATTCATGTATGAATAGCAAGATCGATAGTGAAATCGTTACAGACGGTTCCACATACTTTGAAAGTCCCGCATCTAAGTCAATAGCCTCTCCTATGGATTGCGAGAGTCAAACCACGTATTATAGGCATAAATACACTAAAAAATATTGGCAATAGGTACCGTAGTTCACAGCATGAATATTATGGTTGAGAGTCAAACCGTCGGAGAACATTGACAATTGGTATAGTGTCTTTCTTTTTACTGAATACGATACCTTCGTAGAACATAAGGCGCCTTAGCGAGTGCCATGCTTACTGCCCACGGAACCAAATTAGTAGACATTATAGCAGAGGCATACCTTATTATGATATAGGAATTAGAAGATCGAGGGTTACACCGCACGATAAGCTTGCGACCTTCTGTGAAAGACGAACGGCTAAGTCGCTAGACTTACCTATGCTGAGATTCCGAAAGTCAAACCAGGTATTCCGGGTGTAATTCGGCGGTACAGTATTAGCATACGACACCACAATTCACAGTATGAATATTAAAGTTCGGAGTCAAAACATTGTAGGACGGTACCTATTCGTATAGAGTCAAAGGTTATACCGAAGGACCTACCATCAGTAGAAACCAACCCTCTGTACGGGGTGCTCTGCTTCGTGTTCATGCATAAATATAAGTAGACATTTTATAGACGGCCACCTTAATTTTTGTTTGAATTAGAAGATCAGGTGTCAAACCGTACGAGGCCGTCACTAGCTTTGCTGCGAGTCGAACGGCTAAGTCAATAGCTTCATATTTAGTGTGATTCCGAACGTCAATGCAAGAATTCCAGGAGTACATCCGCCGTACAGTATTGATATCGTACGCCCAATTTCATGGTACATATATTAATGTTCAGAGTCAAACCTGTGTAGGACGTAACGCATTGATATAGAGTCAAAGTTTATAGCGAAGACCTACCCTTCCGAGAAGCTAACCCGCTGTATCGCGGGTATGACTTCGCGTTCAGTGAAAGAAATTGGAATTTATTTCAGTGACCGGCACCTTATCTTCATGTATGAATTAATATATCGAGGTTCAATCGGATCGAGAACTTTGCAAACTTCTGAGAGAGACGAGCGGCTATCTCAATCGTTTCACGTATCCTGCGATTTCAAGATTCAAGCCATGTATTCCGGCATTGAATCCGCTGCACAGCATTGGCAATGGACACCACAATTCAAGGTACGGTTGTTTGAATATGGCGTCAAACTGTTTGATAGCGTTAACAATTGGTATACTGTCAAACGTTTTACCGAAGACCTTACCCTCCAAAAAACTATCCCGCAGGATCGAGAGAATATCTTCGCGTTCAGAGGAAGAAATTAGAATTCATTTGAGTGACCGGCACCGTATCTTCATGTATGAATTACCAGATCGATGGTGAAACCGCTCGAGAAGTTTACCACCCACTTGAGCGTCGAACGGATAAGACAATAGCATCACCTACCCTGTGATTCTGAGCGTCAGACCAGGTATTCCTGGAGTAAATCCGCTGAAAAGTATTGGAAATAGTCACCATAATTCGCGGTTTGAATGTTAAAATCGAGCGTCAAAAAGTCTAAGAACGATACCAATTAGTATAAAGTCAAACGTTTTACTGAAGTCCAAAACCTCGCAAAGCCTAACCCGCTGTATCGAGAGTATTACGTAGTGATCAAAGAATCCAATTAGTATAGATTTTAGTGAGTGGCACCTTAATTTGTTGTATGAATTAGTATATCGTTGATGAAACGAAACGAAAATGATACCACCATCTGTGTGTTCGAACTTCTAGGTCAGTCGCTTCAGATATGCTGTGATTCCGATGGTAAAACCGGGCGTAAATCCTGTAAACAGTGTTGGGAACGGACACATTAATCCTCGGTTTTATTACTATCGTACAGCGGAAATCCGTTTGAGAAAGTTACCAATTGCTATAAAGACTAACGCTTTTGCCAAGACAATACCCACCGAAAAAGTAAGCCGCTTTATCGAGAGTATAACTTCGTGTTGAGAGAAGGAAATCAGTATTCATTTCAGTGTCAGCACGTAAACTTCAAGTGAATCGTTGGATCGATGCTCAAACCTTCGAGAACGATATCTCCCTCTTTAAGAATCGAACAGATAAGTCAATAGATCCACGTACCCGGTGATTACGCGAGTCTAACCAGGTAATCCGAGCGTAAATCCGCTGAAGTGTATTGGCAAAAGGCAAAACCTTCATTCTCGGGATGAATATTAAGGAAGGCCGTGGAGACATTGTAAATCATTCCATATTCGTGTAGGGTTAAATTTCCTACAAAACGCCTTACCCTCCGAGAAACTGACCCCCTGTACCAGGAGTATCACGCCGTGTTCAGAGGTACAAACTGGTATACATTTTAGTCATTTGCAGCATAATTTCATGTATGAATAATATGATGGAGTCAAATCGATCGGGAGCGTTACCACCTTCAGTGAGAGACGATCGGCTAAGTCAATAGCTTCACCTATTCTATGATTCCGAGAGTAAAACCAGGTATTCCGTGAGTTAATCCGCTGTACAGTTTCGGCATTAAAACCCTACTCTCCGGTATAAATATGAAAGTACAGAGTCACATAGTTGTACAACTTTACCTATCGCTATGGAGCCTAATTTTTCACCGATGGCCGTACCTTCCGAGAACCTATCCCGCTGCGCCGAAACTGTTGCATAGTGATCACGGATAGAGAGTAGTAGGCGTTTTAGCAGATGGAAGCCCTATATTCACGTACGCGTTAAAAAATCGAGAGCCAAACCGTTGGAGAACGTTCTCACCTTCTCTGAGAATCGAATGGCGAAGGCAATAGCTTCACCATTCCTGTCATTCCAACAGACAGACTCGGTATTGGGGTTGCAAATGCGCTGAAAGGTATTGACACTGGTCACCTTAATCAACGGTTTGAATATTAACGTACAGGGTCATACCATCTGAGAACATTACCAGTTTATATAAAGTCAATCTTTTTACAGAATAACTTACCTTCCGTGAACCTAACCCGCTGTATCAAGAGCATAACATCGTGTGCATGGAAGCAAATTAGTTTTCATTTTAGTGACGGTACCCTTAATTTCAAGTGTGAATAAAATGATCGAGGTTTAAGCATTTCGAGGACAATACCTTCCTTCCATGAGCGACGAACGGCCAAGTTAATAATTTCACATATCCAGGGATTCCGATAGTCAAGGCAGGTACAACGGTAGTAAATGCCCCGTACATTAATAGAAACAAAGACATTAAATCAGGGATTGAATATTAAGCTGTACGTCAAACTGCTGTGGGACGATATCTATTGGTATAGCGTCAAACACGTTGCAAAAACATTACCTTCCGTGAACCTACCCCGCCGTATAGGGCGGGAGTATAATTTCGTGCTCACAGAAAGACATTAGTATTCATTTTAGTGATGGGCATCATAATTTCGTGTATGAATCAGAAGATAGAGGGTCAAACCGTTCCAGAACGATACCACCATCAATGAGAGTCGAACCGCTATGTCAACAGCTTCATCTCTCCTATGATTCCGAGAGCCAAACAAGGTATTCCTGGCGTACCTCCCCTGAATAGTATTGGCAATAGAGACCATAATACACGCCGCGGGTATAAAAGTAGGGAGGCAAATTGTCGAAGAACATTATCAATTGCTATAATGTCATTCTTCTAGACGAGCACACTATCTGCAGAGGACGTAATCCGCTGGACGAAGTGCCTGGCCTATTGTCCACGGATGGAAATTAGAACACATTTCAGCAGACGGACACCTTATTTTCATGTATGAATTTCAAGATTTAGCGTCAAATCTTTCGGAACCTGTAGACCACTTCGACTATCACTAAGTCAATAGCTTCACCTCGCCCGTGATTCCGAGAGTCAAGCTAGGTATTTGCAATACACACCCCATTTTACGGTATAAAGATTAAAGTACAGTTCCAAACTGTCGTAGATCCTAACATGTTGGTGCAGTGTCAACATTTTTATCGACGGCATTATCTTCCGAGAACGTATCCCGCTGTGCCGAGAACATAACGTCGTGATCAGAGAAGCAAAATAGTCTAAATTTTAGTGACGAGAAACTTAATTTCAAATATGACTTAGTAGATCGAGTGCTAAACCTCTCGAGAACGTTACTACCTTCTGTGGGAGTCGGCCGTAGCCGTTCGATCCTCAATGATGGTGGTAATGTTCTGGAATGGTTTGGCCACCGATCTTCTATTTCATTCATGAAATTAAGGTGTCCGGTACTAAAATGTATACTCATTTGTTCCCCTGAACACCTTGTTATACTCTCAATACAGCGCGTTATGCTTTCGAAAGGTAACGTCATCAATAAAACGATTGACTATATACCAAATGGAAGCATTCTGAATCGGTTTGTCGCTCTATTTTTATATTCTATCAGTGAATTATGGTTTCCATTGCCTATACAGTTCAGCGGAGTTACTTTCGGAATGCCTCGTTTGACTCTTCGAACCACAAGATAGTTGAAGCCATTGATTTTGCAGTTCGTCTCTCACAGAAGGTTGTAACGACCTGGCGCGATTTCACCCTCGATCTGCTTACTCATAATGAAATGAGGGTCCCCGTCACAAAAATGTGTATGTTTACTAATGTGTATCCCTATACACGTATCTTCTCTCGATAGGGCGAGTTAGCTTCTCGGTCGGTAAGACTTCGGTAAATGATTTGACTTTATAGCAATTGGTAACGTTCTGAAACGTTTTGACGACCTATTTTAATATTCAAACCGTGAATTGAGGGATCTATTGCCAATTCTGCACAGCGCAATTACTCCCGGAATATGTCGCTTGACTCTCTGAATCACAGGATGTATGAAGCTATTGACTTAGCCGTTTGAATCACGAAGAAGGTCATAACATTCTCGAACAGTTTGACACTCGAGCTTCTGATTCATAAATGAAATTAAGGTGGCGGGCAGTAAAATGTACACAAATTCGTCCCTCTAAACACGGTGTCATACTCTCGATACTGCGGGTTAGTTTTTAGGAGGGCAAGGCATTCGGTATGAAGCTTTACATTACTCCAAGGGTTAATGATACTACGGCTTGACGGCATGCGTTAATATTCAAACCGTGTATTGGGGTGTCTATTGCCAATACTGAACAGCGGATTGACTCCCGGTATACCTGATTTGACTATCGGAATCATTGGATACGTGGAGCCATTGACTTAGTTGTATGTCTCTCAAGGAAGGTGGCATCGTTCTGGAATGATTCGACCCTCTATCTTGTAATTCATACATAAACTTATGATGCCCACCACTCAAATGTATACAGTTGTCCTTGCCTGAACTCGAAGTTATGCTCTCCACACGGCGGGTTACCATCTCGAAATGTAAGACCTTCGGTAATAGGTTTGTCTCTCTACCGATGAGTAACGTTCTGCAACGGATTGACGGTCTGCTATAATATTCATACCGTGAACTAAGGTGTCTAATGCCAATACTCTTCAGCAGAATTGGGCCTGGAATACCTGGTTTGACTCTCGGAATCATACGATACGTGAAGCTCTTACCTAAGGATTTCGATTCTCAACTCAGATGGTAACGCTCTTGAACGGATTTTCCCTCCATGTGCAAATTCATACGTGAAATTAAGGTGCCCGTCTGCATAGTATATAATAATTTGTTCCTCTCTACACGATGCTACACTCCTATGTGCAGTGAATAAGGCATTCGCAGTATAAGGTCTTCAGTAAAACGTTTGACCTTATACCAATTGGTAACGTTCTCAATTGGAATGACTCTCTACTTTCATATTAAATCCGTGAATTAAGGTGTGTAATTGCTACACTGTTCTGCAGATTTACGCCCGGAATTCCTGGTTTAACTCCCGGAATCATAGGGTAGTTGAAGCTAATAACTGAGGCGTTCGATTCTCAACTAAAGTGGTAACGATCACGATCGGCTTTACCCTCGATCTTCCAATAGATACGTGAAGTGAAGGCCACCGACACTAAGATCTTTAATAATTTGCTTCTCTGAACACGAAGTTACATTCATGATTCAGCGGGGTAACTACTCGAAAGTAAGGCCTTCCCTGGAATGTTTGACTCTATAGCAATAAGTATCGTTCTAAATCGGCTTGGATCTGTAGATTAATAGTCATACCGTGAATTAAGGTGTCTATTGCAAATACTGCTCAGCTGATTTTCTGCCTATTTACCTTGTTTGACTCTCGGATTCGCATGGTGCGTGAGGCAATTGACCTAGACGTTCGACTCTCGAAGACGGTGACAACGTTCTCGAACGGTTCGGTACACAATCTTCTAATACGTACATGAATTGAAGGCCCCCGTCACTGACATGTATACCAATTAGCCTCTTTGAACGCGAAGTTATACTCTCGATACAGCTGGTAAGGCTTCTTGGAAATTGAGGCCGTCGGTAAAAAGCGTGTCCTTATACATATTGTTTACGTTACACATTGGCTTGGACCACAACTTTAATGTCCATACCGAGAAATGGAGTGTCTATTTCCAATACTGTTCAGTGCATTTACTCCAGGAACACCTGGTTTGATTCTCGGAAATATAAGATAGGTGAAGCATTTGACACAGCCGTTCGACTCTCAAAGATGGTGGCAACGATCTCGAACTGTTTGGCATTCGATCTTCTAGATCATACATGGAATTAAGGTGTCTGTCTGCTAAAACGTCTATTAATTTGTTTCCCTGATACCTATGCTATACCCCCCGACACAGCGGTTATTTTCACGGAAGTTAAGGTGTTTGGTATGGAGTATGACATAATACCAAATGGTAACGTTCTCCAGCGGATTGATTCTGTACTTTAATATTCATACAGTGAGTAGAGGTGTTTATTGGCAATGCTTTTCGGCGAATTTACTCTTTGAATACCAGATTTGCTTCTCGGAATCACGGGAGAGCTGCAGCCTTTGGCCTAGGCGTTCGACTCTCAATCAAGGTGGTTAGGCTCTCGAATAGTTTGACGATATACCTTCTAATTCATACATCAGAACAATGCCGCGGTTACTATCATGTATACTAATTTGTATCTCTGATCACGAATTTATACTCTCGATGCAGCGGGTCAGTTCCTTGGATGGTACGGCTTTCGGTAGGACGTTTGCCTTTATATCATCTGGTATCGCTCTGAATCGGTCTCACGCCGTACTTTAATATTCAAACCGCGAATGAAGGTATCCATGTCGAATAGTGTACTGTAAATTGACCCTCGTCATACCTGGTTAGCCTATCGGAACA
The DNA here is from genome assembly GCA_002201625.1 of Euglossa dilemma. Taxonomy (NCBI): domain Eukaryota; kingdom Metazoa; phylum Arthropoda; class Insecta; order Hymenoptera; family Apidae; genus Euglossa; species Euglossa dilemma. Next base: position 11,852 of record NIJG01004825.1, read on the forward strand.
GCAGGATAGGTGAATCTATGCACTTAGCCGCTGGACTCTCAAGGAAGGTGGGATCGATCTCGAACGGTTCGACACTCGATCTTCTAATTCATATTTGAAAATAAGGTATGCATCTCCTATAATGTCTACTCATTTGTTTCCCTGAGCACTAAGCTTGACACTCGCTACACCGTGATAGGTTCTATGAACGGTATGATTTCGGTTATAAGAATGACCCGATACCAATTGGTAATGATCTCCGACGGATTGACCTTCTACTTTAATAATCATAGCGTGAATTAGGGGGCCTATTTCCAATACTGTACAGCGGGTTGACTGCCGTAATACTTGGTTTGACTCTCAAAATGACAGGAAAAGTTTATCGGTTGATTTAGAAGTAGTAGTCTCGAAGAATGTGGTAATGTTCCGGAAAGTTTTGACCCTGGTTTTTCTAATTCCTACATGAAATTAAGGTGCGAGTGTCTAATGTTCAGGAGATCTTGCTTCTCTGAAAACGAAGTTAAACTTTGTATGCAGTGTGTTATGTTCTCGGCGGGTAAGGCCATCGGTAGGACGTTTGACTTTACACGAATTTGTAGCGTTCTGAATCAGTTTGATGCTCCACTGCAAAATTCAAACCGTGAATTATGGCGTCCATTGCCATCACGATACGGCGGATATATTCCCGGTATACCTGGTTTGACTGTCAGAATCACAGGATAAGTGATGCAATTCACTTAGTTGCTCGACTCTCAATGAAGGCAGTAACGTTCAAGATCGGATACACTCCCGATATTGCTATTCATACATGAAAACAGCATGTCCGCATGTTGAAATGTATACTAATTTCTACCACTGAACAAGATGTTATACTCCCGATACAGTGCGATAGGCTATCGGAGGGTAAGGCCTTCCGTAAAACGTTTGACTTTGTACCAATCGGTAACGCTATCAAACGGGTTAACGCTCTACCGTAATATTCAAACCGTGAATTAAGGTGTCCTTTGCCAAAACTGTATAGCAGATTTATTGGCGGAATGCCAGGTTTGACGCTCGCTATCACAGGATATGTGACGCTATTGACTTAGATGTGCGTCTCTCAGAGAAGGTGACAACGGTCTCGAATGGTTTCAACCTCGATATCCTAATTCATACATGAATTTAAGGTGACGACCCTAAATTGTATACTAATGTATTTCCGTAATCTGGAAGGTATACTCTCGAGACAGCGGATTAGATTTTCGGTGGGAATGGTCTTCGGTAAGGCGTTAAACTTTATAGCAATTGGTAACGTTCTCAAACGGTTTGACATTCAATTTTATATTCACTCTGATAACTAAGG
>NIJG01004842.1:0-10651 GCA_002201625.1 Euglossa dilemma
GATAATTATTTGCTTTTGCATTATGCGACGATTGTTCGGAAACCATAAAAATATGTTGTCTATATATGTTAGTAATACCCAATATTTGTGTTTATTTTATCTGAATCCATTGATTTCATAGTTTGAGATCCAATTAATGTGTTCACAGCTCTTGTCAAATTTCGATATAAATGATGCCACAATGTAGTTATTTCAATGGGATTAAGATTATTTGATACTATATCCCTCATCTATAGATTGTGGGCGTACATGCTTACTGTTAGGTTATAGGAGACAACCTGAATGACGTAGTTATGATTATCATTATTTTAAATAGTACATAAATATATACCTGTGCTTATTTGCCTTAGTCCAAAGACTTATCACTACATTTGACATTTAGTCGTTAAATATCATTTCAATTTCCTTATTATCCTAATAATCCTTAATTAGTAATCCAAACCATTATTTTAAACCTGGTGAAAAAAAATATGGTATGAAATAATTTTTGTTCTTGAGAATATAGAAAATTGTTTAATAATTATTATGCTATTAAATTTGATTTTTAATCATATAGAGTTATAGGCCTATTCCTATTAAGTTTTCGCATTTTTTATGTAGTCAGTAATAGCTACTTTGTCGAAAGTTGATCGAAAAATTATAATCATTATATGTTTATACATTTTTAAAATTTGATTCTAAAAATATATTACTATTCAACAATTAATTAATATAGGGTAGTGACATCTTAACATATAATTATAATTATTAAATTGTAAACTTAAATACAAAAATATAAATTTTTAATTACGATTGATCTATCTTATGCTATTGTGTAGACACGGGTATGTAATTTTACACAAAAACATTGATACTAATAAATAAGCACTGTCCATGAATTAGTAGTATTTTTTAAAAATAATTAATTTCGTATAGTAGACTACGATATTTATACAACTAATAGTATGATATTATAATGAAAATTATGCATACAATTATTGTATAATAATAAATTAATATACACTATGTATTGTGTATATATTTTGGAATAGCAAACACGATACGTTAGGTATAATAAAGAAGAGAATATTTCTATTAGTTTTACAAATGTATTGTTTTTATGATTTTAGCGATTAATTTAAAAATGGGTAATATTTCTTGATTCTGGAATAAATCATCAAAATCATCATGGTGGAGAACAAACTATATATTTATGCTACAGTTCCATCTTTCTTAGGAATTGAACCAGTATTTTGGAATTATTCCGACCATGTCACCCTTGATGACCATAAGATGGAAAGTAGTTTTATATATTTACTTTGCTCATTAGTGTCTGCTATTTCATGGATCATTTATATAGCTTATTACAATAGCAGAGTCATTGGTTATATATTAACAAAATTATTAATTCGCTTTGTTATTAGAGATGGATATGATAAAGTTGGTAAGAAATACATACTGTATATTAATATTGATATATTTATAAATTAATCATAAGTTAATAATAATTTTTTTATATCCATAATAATAATTATTATTACATATTTATAAATGTGTTGTTTATTTTTAGGGTCCTTTACTTTAAGTGCATGAAGTGGAAAATAGTGTTTAGGGATATAGTTTATATCACAACAGATTACAGTCTCAGAGTACAAGATGGTTGGCTTATATTTAGGTGGTGGAGGATTTATGTTCCCAAAGATGTATCTGATGGTATTTTATACCAAGTAAATTATATAATATTCATTTGATAGTATAATGCATAAATTTATATATTAATTTTTAATAATATTTTTGCTTAGATTTTTCACATTCGGATACGCGACTTTCAGTTATGTTAAATGGTTTTGAACTGGATGTTTATAATCGCTGTCAGCTATATGCACAATTAGAAAAAACATTTTGTCTTACACCACAAATGTTTTCTAACGAAGAAAATTATTATAATAAGAGTGACGATCGTGATGCAGAGTCATTCAGTAATACTGCTCATGAAACACGGCAACAGATAAACGCAATGGATGTTTCATGTCATGTTGATAATATTAGGGAAAAAGAAGCTCATGTTATAGCTCGGATATGGGAAATTGGATGTTTGCACAATAAGTATATCAATAATTTCTTAATGTTTTTCCAATTAAAGTTATTTAAAATGTTCTAATATTTTAGGGAAGATTGGTATTTGATAAACGGTTAATACCAACAACCTTATCAATAGCTGTGGAAGAAGCGCATTTTGTACATTCTTCGAAACGGGCAGCGTCTCGGTACGATCATTTTATGCATTTTACAAAATGTAAAACTGAAAATTTCAAAGCTACTTTAGCACCTAGTCCGAAGTATACTGGGATGGTGGATGATCTGCCTAGATGTATGGGAGAGGTATTCCATGTATTAAGTTCAAACAGCATGAAAGTTTATTATTATATGGACGAACTTGGATTTGGCCCTAAACATCTGCAACTGATCCAGTTAGTAAATTGAGATATTGGTTGAAGCTATGCCGTCAATATGGGGTACTGATATTAAATGCGGGAATGGCACTGAGTTTAGTTATGGACCTTGGGCTGATGGACAAAGAGAACATTTATTTAAACTTTTTTTTTCTTACTGATTACCAACCACTGAAAGTTACAAAAACTCCTGTCACAGGAGCAAAAAGATAACTTCAATCATTTGATATTAGATTGTCAACATTGAGTGAAGCTGCAATTGATATACTCTGTGGTATAAACAAAGAAACAAATGCACTTCATATTAATGTAGGCCCAGGATCATATCTAGAAATCACTATGCCATGGATAGTTTTACAAGATGGATATACTACTAAATTACAGGTCAACTGTCGTTACACCTTTTTCTTTTTTTTTTAATTTCTTTTTTTTTTTGTTGACGCGGGGGAAATCTTCAAAGGGATACCCCGACTTCTTGTGGGAGAGGGATGGGGGTATGTGGGATTTGTACCCACTAAACCCCCCGTGGTGGTCGTCCTCACCATGATCGGCGGGGCACCGGGGTACAGGCGTCGAGTGAATTCACCTATGACACCGGTGCCCCCCTTCGGCTTGCCTTTGCCATCGGATCTGTCGTCACTCTCTTGCCTCCTCCTCTTGGTTCTTCAACGGCGCCGCGCGACCGCCACGCGACTGCCTACGGTCCCCCCCGGCCCTCTGACGGCGGAACGGCAATGGACTTAACGCACCGTCAGAGGCTCATCGCCGGACGTTATCCGAGTCACTCATAAGACTATTGTCCAGCAGTCGCAATGGCGAGCCTGAGACGCGCTCGCCGAAACCGCCTTTCTGTGCGGGAGTGGGCCTGGCTCCGTCCTTCTCAGACCAACTTCGCGGCCTCCTTCTGCAGCATCCCTTGCACGCAGAAGGAGGCCATCGCTCGCCAATTCCTCTCGCTCTCCACCATGCTAGGCACGATGGCAGAGTTATATATATATAACTAAATATTGATAATTAAAGGTAATGCAATTTATTTTATTTATTTTAGGTGATGGATCTGATATCTGGTTAGAAGAAGGATCTGTAAATTTAGCACCAGTAATCTTAGAAGCTGCAATTTCTCTTCCAACTCCTGAACATAATTTACATTAGTACAAAATAAGTATTTAACACTAAACGATGAAGCTACAAAACGTTTATAGTTCTTATGACCTCGAGACGGTGATGTGAAAGCAACAAAATGTGGTTATATAGAAGGCTGTGCATTTTTTGGAAATAACTGAAATTGGCGAACATTTTTTAAACCAATTTACCATGATTTTCGAGATGGCGTAAATATTGCTGCATACATATGCTTCAGAATTAACGAATCTGGAAAAGAAAAAGGATTTTACACAATGGTCAACTAATATTTCATACATCGCCTTATAATTTACAAAATGTATCTTTACAAAAGTACCCTTTTACTAGATTAAAAGTAACTGCTACGCAAGATGCATCGCAAACTTAAAAAAAATGTGTTGAGCGACCAAGGTCTGCAACAGATCATAATAACGAAAAAGCTAGTAGTATAAAATTAATTGCTGCATCAGCAAGTCCATTCGCATGCAGTGATGAACGAAAACTGCTGGACAGAAGATTTTTTTATACATCGACGCGGTAATTTTGGGAATAGCTTTGAAGTAACTTTTATTAATGATTTGATTAATTTTTTTGAATATTACATGCGTGGTTGCATAAAAACGCTAAATTTCGAACTTATAATATGTCCATTAATACTTAGAATTCAGAACGTAAAAATTTAAACGAAACTTATGCATATTAATATTAGGAAAGGAATGTTAACTTATATATCATTTATACTGCTATCTGTCAATGTAATTTTTTAGTGTATCTTATGTTTCAATGGGTTTTGTCTCCATGAATATTTTCTGCTTCTTGTAAGCTTATCTTTTTTATATAAAAAATAATCTTATTTTTAAACTCTTATTTCTAATATACTATATTTAATCATTAAAAAAATAAGTACCATAACCATCATTATATTGCATTCAGAAATATTAACTTTTTATCTTTTTTTTGCAGTGGAGGCAGTGTAAAAGACGTATCATGTTCCCGATTAATGGATGCTAGTTTTGTTGTACAGTTGCTACAAAAATTAGATTCAGATTCAAAATTACATACAGAACGGAGTAAATCAATTTTAAGTGTTCCCGAAATCGAAACTGCTCCAAAATGTAGGGTATCTGATTCTAAGTTAGCAGTTGAGCTATTTTTATGCATCGGGCATCGAAACATTTTTTCAAATAGTCCACAGCCATTGCCAGTGGTATCTACAGAAATAAATTTTTCAGACTCAATTCAAACAAGTATAAAAGCTGTTGATGATATCAACATTTCTGATTCCCGTCACTCAATATACGTAAAATCGCAGTCGGACGAAAAATTAAAACAAGAAGTAAAATTAATTAATTAACGTGATTGAATTACGTTATGTAAAATATATATAAATATATGATTTACAAATGCAGTAAAATATGCTCTTCTATATTTAATACAGTTTATATTTACAGGTACAACGGACAATATCTGTGACTTCAGAAAATCATTCAGAAGCTTTCTGCTCTGCTGATGAAGACACGAGTCATGTATTAAGCGGAAGTTGCACATCAAGCTTGCGTCAATCTATTGTCGAATCTGGCTCAGTATTAAATCGTAATTATAGTATGAAAAAGAAGTTCTCCTCTGATTTTTCTATTGTAGAAATCTCGACAAATGTAAATGTTTTCATATATGAGAAAGCGCATACTTTAGATATGGCAAAACAACAGTCGTTAGGTACGAAACGAAGTCCTAAAGTAAATCGAAATACCAATTTTTAAAATGATGCTGACTAGAACGGCAGAAACGGTGCACTACGTGATTCTGTTTCTTCCACTAGTTTCATATCCGCTGTATCATCATAAGAAGATGTTACTCTTGTATATCTACACATGCAAGTAAATAAACCTATTGTTGATTTCCCGCTTCTAATGTCAAGTTACGTTAGTCATTTAACTCGGGTATTTCACTAAATTAATTCACTACACCACTTTTTCAGCGCATCGAGGATGGTAGGTTAGTTTATGTTGGTGGGAGATATATACCAAAATTTGAAACAGTCACTGAAGGATTTACATCATTAAAAATGATTACACGATCTGATGATTCACCTGTAGCAAATTCAACTAATGAAACTCCTACACATCCATATCTTTGGGATAGTACAACTGTTAATCATATGGAAGGTAGAATGTGCATACAATATTTTTCTGTTCTTACTAAATGATTATCATAAATACATTTCCCCGATCGCGCTCGCGCGTATGTGTGTGTGTTAACGTAATTGACGATTGTGTTATTATACTAAGGAGAAGAAAGATCATACAACTCATAATAAGGAAGAGTTGTTAACTGTGCAACATGAAAATGGATCGCGAACGACGGTTATTGTAATGTTTAAGGGAGATGTAGATATTATGTTAAGTCCTATGGTACTAGAATCTTTGCAACGTTTCATCGATGCTATTATATGGACTTTAGCTACTTTACATCCATTAAGAATTTTAAATCATCTGCATTACGAATGCATTGGAAAAGTTGAAGATGCTAATACTTTAAGGCAAGACCAAAGTATATCCTACTGGAGTCAAGTTTAAACTCGTTCATAACGATCCACCGCTGAAGGAAATATTAAGAACGTGCAAGGTGACGATAAACGTTAGTCCGATTACATTCAATTCTTTTTCATCAGTAACATGTATACTTGTTAACATTCTTGATTAATAATAGGTAAAATTGCTTTGCAAACAAACGTGTATGAAGAAGGCATTATGACACAAGTACAAGGCTGTATTATTTTACCAAAGGTAATTATTAACTTACAATATATATCTTCTTAACGTTAAACTTATGTTGTATATATTATATACGTAATACATATATAATATATTAAATACACGCATTATATGAACAATATATGTAATACATATATATTGCATACATATACATATAATATTTTTGAGCTAACATTAATTATTTACATTTAATAAACTAACATAAAGTAATATTATATTTTAGGTTTCATTGAGAATTCCTAAAGAAGAAACTATGAGACAGATACAAAGTGAAACTCAACGTTTCGTACGAAAAACAGAGATTTCACTTCCATATTATAAACCTAAGCAGCAGACACTGTAAGGATATTTAAACAGCAGAAATGTAATGACAACAGGTCTCTCGAATGTTCCTACAGTACCACCTAAATTAAAAATGTCTTTCGGTATTGTAGATTATTTCTACAATATAATTGTGATACATTGTTAAATACTTTTATATTACTTTGTAATTTCTCTACTAAATATGCAGGTCTGGAAAGGAAAAGAAGGAAGTAAAGATATTTTATACGTCTTGCGGTTCAGAAGGAGAGATTGCTGAAATCAGTAATGAAACCATACCACTTGTATAAACATAAAACAAATACAAAAAAATCTTAACACATTCTTCTTGTCCTTCCTTCTTTTTATCTTTCAGACATCGCTATTTAGCAAAGAAATCGTGTCGGATGTGCGCAATTCAGAAATCTTAGCATGATCGGAATTCAGATCTTTTATTGGTTTCTCATTTTTCAACTTTTATCTCCTGCTCTGAATCACGCGAATCCAATGTTCGGGAAATCGATCGTCACTGGTTCGTCCTTCGTTTTAGAATTCGATCAATGAGAAAGAAAGCAGAAAGAAAAAAAAGCTAAAATCGGAGTTAGAGAATTTTAGAATACGCAAGGGTGCCGGCGACAGCGAATCACGAGCGCGTAATCTTTAAGGCAAAATAGTTCTTAGAAGCATCAACGCGATCGCGCAATCGTCGAAGGCTTTGATAGACATCTTGACACTCCGCAACTTCTACAGATAAAAAAGCAAAAAAAAAAGAACGATAAATAAATAAATATAAAATATGTAAAGATCTATCCTCGTAAGGAGTAGTTGAAGAGGAGACAGTCTATTTGAGTCATCTGCAGAAAAAGCAAAGATTTTGTGTGTGCATGTGTAGGAAAATCGACACAGATAGGATTAATGTTTTAAAACTGCGTCCGCTGTACATAGAACGTATTGTACCGTGTAAGGCACGAAGCCAACCACCGAATATCCATCTTCTTCCGCTCCGGTTCAACGATCTAATGATTGATTTGAAAAACAGAGATGATCTCGGTAAAGAAAAATAGAAAAATATCCATGGAGCGACTACTTGAAGTTCGCGTCGAAATTATTTTCCAGCGTCACCACTTCTCAAACTTGCCGGTGGATTTTCAGTTGGATCAATGGTTGGTCCGCTACCGTGGCTTATATCGCACGTCGAGAACAACTCTACTTAGAAAAGCACTTGTTTCGACTCCTCGTGCGTTCAAGCGAGACGAAACGGACCACACGCGAGTCTAGAGAGAGAGAGAGACTATATATCGATTAACTCATAAACGTTCACCAATTTTAAAGCACTTTCTATCCGGCTTTTCGTGAAGTCAAAACACAATTGTTTCCAGGATGAGAGCCGAATTACACAAGATAAGAACGGAAATCGCAATTCTCACTGATAAATATGTTGCTATCGGAGAAAACATGTTGTTACTGTTGTTCTTAAAGATAATGGAAGTGTTACGTTGTTATGAACCGGCGCGAACGTCCGTAGAGAAGGGAAGAATGTTAGTCACATCTTCGGAACAGGCATAAGGAATGAGGATGTTGATGAGAAAGATAAAAGAAAAAGAAAAAAAAAAAGAAATAACGAAGCATGCCGATTATGCTATAACTAATGTATCTCTATCTGCTACTGTTAAGTACCTAAAGACACGCGTATGCTTCTACCCACTTTCCAGTCGACGTGAGATCTCGAAACGCGAATTTCTTTTCACCGTCTGCACATCCTCGGCTCAGGCACCGATCAAACTTAAGTAATCACGATTTCACGTGGTCGGAGAGCGATATAAACATTATATACCCGATGTTGCGTGTTTCTATTCAACCTATCGATCTTTCTTCGAACAAACGTGAATTTCATAAGGAAAATTCGCATCGACACAACGAACAGGTCTCTCGATCGAGCTCGCAAACTTCTCTCTCTCTCTCCCTACCCCTCTCTCACTCTTCGATCGCTCAAAAATTAGCCTGATAGTCCATGCTCTTTAATCCGTGTTGATAAATCTGACGAGTAATTCCTTCGCTCTACGATTTCTAGCGTAACTACGAGAGTTTAGCGTAACTGAAACACATCGGCAAGAACGAAGGTTGTTTACGTTCGACCTTGTGTCGTAGACGAATGGGTTAACACCAGACTTTGATCGATGCGCGAGACGATAAACCGGTCCATAGTCGCTTTCATCGTTGAAAAAATTAGTTTCGCACGGTTGATCTTCGAACAGGAAAATTCAAAGTACGTTCTAGAGTGCGCGATTCTCTCTTTTGAAATTACCGGTTCGAGTCACCGTGTTTCTTCAGTAGCGATAACCGATCCACCAACTCGGTCGATAGCGATCGAAGTCGCTAGAAAGCGAGCCGAGACAAAAGCTGAGAGAATAGATTTAACCATTGTGAACCTAATAGTCGCGAGTACGTAATAGCGGCCTTACCGATGATTTTTTAGCCTCGATTACGATAACCACGTAAATTATAGACTGGCCCTTACACGAACGATCGGCTTCGTTTCGCTAATTTCATCCGAGATTCGTGTTCCTCGCATTCTCTCCCGACCAGGACTCTTCCGATCGTCGTTTTATCCTAGAGGCCGTCGTTTTGTCACCCACTAACGTGATGTGCCAAACAATTTTTATAAGTCTAGTAAAAGGGCGTGAAAACCGGTAATTAGAAACCCGTTGGCCGAGTATACGCATATCAGTAACGTCGTCGAACGATTGATTTCCCTCTTCAACAGCGACGGAGTTTTGGTGTATGAGTTCCAAGTAATAAAAACGGGGAAACGCGACTTCCGTGCTAGTCGCGTTTTCGAAAATTCTTTGACACAGGAAGCTGCAATATTTTGTTCCTCGATCGATCAGTATCGTTTCAATTGAAGACACAACGAAATACTACTTGCCGTTCCTCTCTCAATTACGCTCATCCAACACGAAGAGATTCCTCGAGATATCTCGGCACTCCTTTGATTATGCAACTGAAGTCTCGCCGCTCTCGCGTACTTTGTTACGAGTATCCTCGTTGCTCGTTCGGTTAAGGTCGATTTTAACATCGAGTCCGACGGAGTATACAAATTACAAGAGCATCGATCATCGAAACGGATTGGTACCCCATTTAACGCGTTCTGAGCTGTCGTTTCACCGACGTTTCAAACGAGGCAGCAAGCGTAGCAATATTAACAACGGATTAAATCGTGTCCTGTATAAAACGATAGTTCAGGAGAGTCCAGAACGTTCATCCACGGTGAAATCGAGTAAAAAAAATCGCGTTGTTCAGTGGACCCTAAGTTCGATTAGTAAGATAGAAAAGAGAGCGATCGAACATAGCGTGGCCGAAATTTTGAGACCGAGAATAAGGAGGAAAGAAGAAGAGAAAAGAAAAGAGAGACAAGGAAAAGGAAAGGATAGTTCGACGACATCGCGATTATAGGTATGATAATGCGTACGGGAGGTACAAGCTACTATATCCCGTTTATATATGAACTCGAGCGTGTACTCGTCTATGTACAGAACGAAAGGGATGATCTCGAGTGAAGAATAAAAAGGTGAGAAAAAAAAGAAAGGAAAAAAGTATTGAACGAAGCTGCGGCCTCTATCAAGTGTCCTCGTTCGTGCTTTTTCGTCTTCAGCATCGAATATATTAGCGACAAGAGAGAAGACAACCTTAAGATTAGCGTAGATCAGCATAAAAGTAAGTTTAGCAACGATAAATCTCGCCAAAAAGGAGATATTTTTTCGGAGGCCTCGAGTCATTGGGAAGCATTACATTTGTGTCAGCGTAAATTTTTAATGGGTGAACAACACAAGATTATATTAATGATAAAGTAAAATTATTACAAAAAGATGGAAAAATAACATGGTAACATTGATAAGCAGTGAGAGGGAATAAACGAAGCTCGCGAGTTCCGCGATAGATCAGGGAAGACGAAGGAAACGATCATGTCGTTTCGCGAATTTTCCAATGTACATACATTTCTACGTTACGAATGACGTCGTCGAC
>NIJG01004858.1:0-11007 GCA_002201625.1 Euglossa dilemma
AGAGTCAAACCGTTTGGGAACGTTACCAATTGGTATAACGTCATACTGTTCGTTGCATACCTTACCATCCGGGAACATAAGGAACAGTATCGTGGTTACATCTTCCTGATGGCGAAACAAATTAGTTGGAATTTTATTGACAGGCATCTTAATATCATCTATGAATTAGTGAATCGAATGTGAAGCCGATCGATAACGTTATCACCGTCTTTGCGAGTCGCACAGCTATGCCAATAACTTCACCCATCCTACGATTCCGAGAGTTAAACTAGGTATTCCGGGGGTAATCTCGTTGAAGAGTGATGACAATGGACACCTTAATTCACGGTTTGAATATTAGATATAGAGAGTCAATCCGTTTCAGGAAGTATCCAACTTGCATAACGTCATGTTCTTTACCGGTTACATTACCTTCCGCGAACATAACACGCTGTATGGTGGGTATAACATCGTGTTCAGAAAATCAAGTTAGTACACACTTTAGTGACAGGCTCGTTAATTTCATCTATGAATTAGAAGGTTAAGTGTCAAATCAATTGAGGACGTTACCACCTTCTGTGAGAGCCAAACGGCTAAGTCAATAGCTTCCCATATCTAGTGATTCGCAGTGTCAAGCCGGTACTGTCGGAGTAAATCCTCTGAACAGTATTGCCAATAGATTACTGAATTCATGGTTTGAATAAAAAATTAAATCGTCACACAGTTTGAGAGCACTGCCAATTGGTATAAAGTCAAACGCTTTGCGGAAGTCCTTACCTTCGGAGAAGCAAACTCGCCGCTTGGAGAGTACAACCTCGTATTCAGTAGAAAGTATTTGATCTTCATTTCAATGACGGGCAACATAACTTCATGTATGAATTAGAAGGTCGACGGTCAAACCGTTCGAGAACGTTTCCGCCATTTTGAAAGTCGAAAGGATAAGTCAATTGCTGCACCTGTGCTGTTATTCCGATAGTAAAACCAGGTATTCCGGGAGCCAATCCGGTGAAAACAATAGGCAGTGGACACCTTAATTCACGGCTTGAATATTAAAGTACAGAGTCTAACCATTGTAAGACGTTTCCTATTGGTATAATATCAAATGTTTTATCGAAGATCGTGACGGGTACATTAATTTCATGCGTGGATGGGAAGATCGAGAGGCAATCCTTTCGACAACCATATCACCTTATTTGATACTCGCACATCTAAGTAAATAGCTGCAGCTATACTGTGACTCCGTGAGGCAAATCAGGTATGCCAGGCGTTAATGCGCTGAAATGAATTGGCAATAGACACCGCAACTCTCGGTATTATTATTAAAGTACAATGTCAAACCGCTGGAGAACATCAACAAATGGTAGACCGTCATACTCCATAACGGATACCTTACCTTCCGAGAACATAACCCGCTGTATCGTGGGTATAACTTCGTGTTCAGGGAAACAAATGTGTATACATTTTAGTGGCGTCCACCTTATATTTATGTATCAATTAGAAGATCGAGTATCAAGCTGTTCGAAAACGTTATTGCCCTCTTGGATGTTCGAACGGCCAAGTCAATAGCTTGTCCTCTGCTTTGATTCGGTGAGCGAAAGCAGGTAAAGTCGGGGGTAAAGACGTTGAACGGTATTGGCGGTAGATGCCCTAAGTCACGGTTTGATTATTAATGTAGAGCGGCAAACCGTTTGAGAACGCTTCCAATTGGTATAAAGTCAAACGGTTTACTGACGATCTTACCGTTCGTATGCATAACGCGCTGTTTCGAGACTATATCAAGGTGTTCAGAAGAACAACTGAGAACACATATTCATCCCGAGCACCTTAATTTCATTACTGAAATAAAAGATCGAGAGTCAAACCGAGCGAGACCGTTACCACCTTCTTTGACAATATCACGCCTGTCACTAGCTCCAACTATCCTGCGATTCCTAGTGACAAACGAGGTAATCCTGGAGTATGTTCGGTGAACAGTATTGGCATTAGACACCTTATATTACGGTTTGATATTGATGTAGTTCGTCAAACCGTTTGAGAGCGTTATCAATTGTTATATAGACAAACGTTTAACCGAAGGCCTTACCTTCCGAGGACCTGATACACTGCATCGAGATAACTTCATATTCAGAAGAAGCAATTAGTATCCATTTCCTCCTGGCGGTCACGTTAATTTCATGTATGAATTAGAACGTCTACTTTCATCCCGATCGATATCGATACCACGCGCTTTGAGGTTCGAGCGGCTAAGTCAGTAGCTTCACCAGTCGTGTGATTCCGAGATTCAAACAAGGTATTCCAGTAGTAAATTCGCAGCACAGTGTTAGCAATAGACGCCCTATTGCACGTTATAAATTTTAAATTATAGAGAGAAACCGCTGGAGAACATTAACAATTTGTTGAATGTCAAACATTTCACCGGATATCTTGCCATCCGGGAACCTAACCCGCTCGCTATATCAAGGGTATAGCTTCGTGTTCAGAGATACAAGTTAGTAAGCATTTTAGAGGCGGACACCTTAAATTCCATTATGAATTTGGCGGTCAAGGGTCAAACCGTTTGAGAATGTTACCACCTTCTTTGTGAGTCGCACAGCTATGTGAATAGCATCACATATTCTGTGAGTCCGACAGTCAAACCAGGCATTCCTGTTGTAAATCTGCTGAAGAGCATTGGCAGTAAACACCGATAATCACGGTATGATTATTAATGTGGAGCGTCGAACCGTCTGAGTAAGCTACCAATTGGTATAAAGTCAAAAGTATTACTAAGCACCCTACCGTCCAAAGACTATTTCGCTGTATCCAGTCTATAACGTCGTGTTCAGAGGAAGAAACTTGTATACATACTAGTGACGGGCACCTCAATTTCGTGTATGATGAAGAAGAACGAACGTTATGCTGTTTGATAACGTTACCACCTCTTTTCATTGTTGCACAGGTAAGTCAATAGTTTCATCCATCCTGTGATACCGATAGTCAAATCAGATATTCCGAGAGTGAAAATACTGTGAATCCACAGTATTGGCAATAGACACCTTAATTCACGGTATGAATATTAAAGTAGAATGTCAATCCGTCGGACAACATTACCAATTGATATAGAGCCATTCTTTTATCCAAATGCATTACCTACCCAGAACCTAACCAGCTGCAGCGAGAGTCATGCTTACTGCTCACGGAATCAAATTAGTAGACATTATATCAGAAGCATCCCTTATTTTCCTATATGGAAGAGAACATCCGGTGTCAATCAGCTCAAGATCGTTCGCAGCTTGTTTGGGTAGTGGAACGGATATGTCAATAGCTTCACCTATCCCGTGATTCCAATAGTCAAATCATGTACTCCGGGAATCAATCCGCTGTACAGCATTGGCATTAGCCACCTTATTTCACGGTATGGATATGAATGTAGATATTCAAGCCGACGGAGAACGTTACAACTTAGAATAGATTCAAACTTCTTGCTGACAACATTACCTTCCGTGAAATCTGAATCGAGAGCATGAAATCGTGTTCTGAGGAACAAATTAGTATACACTTTAGTGACGGGCACCTTAACTTCATGTATGAATTAGAAGGTCGATTGTGGAATCTTTCGAGAACGAAACCACCATCTTTGAGAGTTGAACGGTTAAATCAATAGCTTTATCTATCCTACGAGTCCGAGAGTCAAACCAGGTATTCCGGGATCAAATGCACTGTATAGTACTGGCAATGGACTCTTTAATTCAGGGTATGAATTCAAAGTAGCGGCTCAATCCGTTTGAGAACGTTACTAATTGGCTTACAGTCGAACATTTTACAGAAGATCTTATCCTCCGTAAGCCTAACCCGCTGTGTCGATCTTATGACACCGTGTTCAGAGGATCAAATTACTATACATTGGATGACGGGCACATTAATATCATGTTTGAATAAGAAGATCGAGTGCCAAACCGCTCGAGAACGTTTCGATCTGGTTTGAGAGTCGAGAGGCTGCGTCAACAGCTTCACCTGTTCTGTGATACCGAGAGTCAAGCCTGGTATTCCAGGAGTAAGTTAGCTGAACAATATTGGCAATTGACACCTTGATTCACGGCACGAATAGTATGGTCGATAGTCAAACCGCCGGAGAACACAACCAAATTGTATAAAGGTTTATTGACCTCCTTACTGAACAGCTTGCTCTGCGGAAGCTTAATACGGCGCAACTAGATTATAACATGGTGTTCAGTGGTACGAAGAAGTACACATTTTAGTGACGTGCAACATAATTTCATGTATAAAGCACAAGATCGAGCGTCAAACCGTTCGTGAACGGTGCATCCTTCTTTGTGAATCGAACAGCTATGTCAATAGCTTTACGCATCCTACGATTTCTAGAGCCACACCAGGCATTCCGGAAGTAAACCCGCTGAAAATTATTTGCAACAGACACCTCATCTCACGGTTTGAATATTCAAATTGAGCGTCAAACTGTTTGTGAACGTTGCAAATTGCTGAAAAGTCCAAGGTATTACCGAAGGCTGTGCATTCCCGATCACCACATCCAGCGTATAACTTCGTGTTCAGTGGATCAAATTGGTAAACATTTTAGTGACTGGGACCATAATCTCATTATGAATAGGATGATCTAGGTTCAAGCCGATCGAGAGAATTACCACATTCTTTGAGATTCGAACGGCTACGTATCAGAAGAATGGTCTATGGTCAAACCATCCGAAAACGATACCACCTTCGTGGAGAGTCAGACAGCTATGTCAATAACTTATCGTGTCGTGTGATTCCGAGAGTCAAACCAGGTATTCAGGGAGTAAATCTGCTGAACCGAATTGTCAATAGATATCTTTATTCACGTTGTGAATATTAATGTCGGGAGTCAATCCATTGCAGGACGTTAGACATTCGTACAGAGACAGACTCATCTTCGACGGCGTTACCATCCAAGAACATAACCCGCTGTAGCGAGTGTTTCTCTCAGTGCTCACGCAATTAAATTAGTAGTCATTTTACCAGAGGGTCACCTCATATTCAAGTATGAGTAGCAAAATGGAATGTCTAACCGTTCGGGAAACTTTACCACCTTCTTATCTAGTCGCGCAGCAACGTCAGTAGCACAACCTATCCTGTGATTCTGAAATTCAAACCAGATATTTCGTTAGTAAATGGACTGAACGGTACTGGAAAAATGCACATTAATTCACTTTTTGTATATTAAAGTACAGTGTCGATCCGTTGTAGAACGATACACATTGGTATGAAGACATCCTCATGATCCATGGAGTTTCCATCCGAGAAGCAAACCCGCTGCATCTAGAGTATAGCTTCGTGTTTAGAGAAAGTAATTAGTATTGATTTTTGTGTACGGGCACCTTAATATCATGTATGAATTACATGATCGAGTGTCAAACCGTTCGAGGACGTTTCCACCTTCTGTGCGAGAAGGACGGCTGAGTAAATAGCCTCACATATCCTATAATACTCAAAGTCAAACCAGATACTCCGGGATCAAATGCGCTGTACAGTATTGGTAGTAGACACATCAATTCAAGGTTTGAATATAAAAGCGGCCGTAAAGCCGTTGTAGAACATTACCTATTCGTGAAGGGTTAATCTTATTACAGAATGCCTTTCCTTCCGCAAAACTGACCCCCTGTATCGAGAGCATAACACCGTGTTCAGAGGTAGGAACTAGTATACATTTCAGTGACGGACACCTTAATTTCATCCATGAGTGAAAGGATCGAGGGTCAAATCGTTCGAGAACGTTACCACCCTCTTTGAGAATCCAACGGCTAGGTCAATAGCTTCACCTATCCCGTGAATCCGACAGTCAACCCCCGGTATTTCTGGACAAAATAGGCTGAAGAGTCATGGCATAGGACACCTTAATTCACGGCAAGCATACCAAAGTAGAGAGTCACACCGTTTATGAACTTTACCAATTGGTATAACGTCATACAGTTCTTAACAGACCTTACCCTCCGCGAACCTAATCCGCTGTCCCGACAGTATAAACCCGTCATCAGGAAAACAATTTGGTATTCATTTTAGTACCTGGATCTTAATTTTGTGTATGAATTAGAAGATCTAGTGTCAAATAATTCGGGAACGTTACCACCTTGTTTGAGAGTCAAATGGCTGACTCAATAGCTTCATCTCTCCTGTGATTCGGACCAGGCATAACGGGAGTAAATTCGCTGAACAATATTGGCAGTAGGAACATTAATTAGCGGTACGCATATTGGTGTAGAGAATCAAAGGTTTTCAGAACGTTTACTAATTGAAATATCATCATAATCTTTATCGTCCAGCTTACCTTATTGGGACAAATCCCGCTGTATCCAGGGTATATCTTCGCGTTCAGCGAAACATTAGAGGAAATATGATTGACGGGCTCCTTATTTTCATGTATGAATTAGAAAACGAATGTTAAACCATTCGAGCTCTTTACCACATTCTTTTAGAGTCGAGCGGCTGAGCCAATAGTGTCAGTAATAGTTGTGATTCCGAGAGTCACGCCAGGTGTTCCGGGAGTCTATCCGCAGCATAGGATTGGCAATAGACAGCTAAACTCACGGTATATATAGTAATACACAGATTCGAACCATCGTAGAACGTTACCTACTGGTATAGGGTCAATCATTTTACTGGATTCCTTACCCTCCGAGAACATATCCCGCTGCAGCAAGTGTCTTGTTAAGTGTTCAATGAAACAAATTAGTCGACACTATAGCAGATGGACCCTTGAATTACATGTATCAAGAGGAAGATGGAGGGTCATATCGTCCGAGAGTTTTAACACCTCTTTTGACAGTCGCATGGCAAAGTGAATAGCCTCACCCATCATGCGATTCCGTGAGTCAAACGAGATAATCCGGGAGTAAATCCGCTGAAATGTATTGACAATAGACACCTTAATTCGCGGTATGAATATTAATCTACAGATCCATACCGTTGTAGAACGTTACCAGTTGCCATAAAGTCAAACGTCTTACCGGAGACCTTACCTTCCGCGAAACTCACCCGCTTCATCGACATTATGACTCCGAGTTCAGAGAAAGAAATTAGTATTCATTTCAGTGACGGGCACCTTAACTTCTTGTATGAGTTAGAAGATCAAGAGTCAAACGGCTTGGAAATGTTGGCACTTTCTGTACGAGACGAATGACTAAGTCAATCGCTGCATCCATTCTGTAATTCCAAGAGTCAAACCATGTGTTCCGGGACTAAACACGCTGAACTGAGTTGGCAACAGACACCTTAATTCACGGTATGAGTATTAGAGTATAGCGGCAAACCGTTTGAGAGCGTTTCCAATTGGTATTAAGTCAAACGTTTCATCGAGGACCTTACCCTCCAACGAAATAACCGTTTGTATCGAGAGTGCAACATTGTGTTCAGAAGGGTGAATTGCTATACACTTCAATGGCGGGCACGTTCATGTCATGTATGAATTTGAAGACCGGGTCTCATACCTGTCGAGACCATAACCAACTTCCATATGAGTCGACGGGCTAAGTCAATTGCTTCAACTATCTTGTGATTCCGATAGTCACACCAGGTATCGCGGGAGTAAATCCGCTGAACAGAGTTGGCAATAGACAACTTAATACACGGTTGGAAAATGAAAGATGGCCGTCAAACTGTCGGCCAACATTACCAATTTGTGTAAATCCGATAGGGTGCCCGTCACGAAAATGGATGCAAATTTCATTCTCTGAACAGGAAGTTGTGCTCTGGAAACGGCGAGATTGCTTCTCCGATGGCTATGTGTAAAGTGTTTTAATTTATACCAACTGACATTGCTCTCAAATGGTTTGATGCTCTACTTTTTTATTCAAACCGTGAATTAAGGTATCAACTGGCAATACTGTTCAGCGGATTTACTCTCCGTTTCCCGCGGTTGCCTCACGGAATCACGGGATAACAGAAGCTATTGACTTAGCCGTTCGATTCTCAAAGAAGGTGGTAGCGTTCCCGAACGGTTTGACTGTCTATTTTTCTATTCATACATAAATATAGGGCATCCGTCTGCTGCAATATCTACTAATTTGTATCCGCGGATACTAAGCAACACCAACGGTGCAGCGGTTTTGGTTCTCGGTAGGTAAGGTAAATGTTAAAATGCTGACTTTATACCATTTGCTAATGATCTCCAACGGGTAGAGTCTGTACTTCAATTTGTATACTGTAAGATTAGGTGCCGATTGGCAATACTGTTCATCGTATTGACTCCTGCAATACCTTGATTGAATCTCGGAGTAACAGCACAGGTGAAGCTATTGATTTAGCTGAGCGACTCTCAAAGAATGTGATAACGTTTTCGAACGGTTTGGCTCTCGATCTTCTAATTGATACGTAAAATTATGCTGCCCCTCACTGAAATGATAACCAATTTCTTTCTCCGAACAGGAGAAATGGAGGATGGAGCGGGTGTGGTTCGCAGAAGGTAATGCCTTTGTTAAAGCGTTTGACTTTGTATCAATTTGTAATGCTCTGACGCGGTTTGGCGCTCTACTTCAATATTCCAGACGTGAATTAAGGTAACAGTTGCCAAAACTGTTCAGCGCACATACTCCCGGATTACCTGGTCTGCTTCACGGAATCGCAGGATATGTGAAGCTATTGACTTAGCCGTTCGTCTCTAAAAGAAGGTGGTAACGTTCTCGTTAAATGTGACACTCAATCGTCTAATGCATACATGAAATTGCGGCGGCGACAGTAATATGTACACTAATTTACTTGCATTAACACGAAGTTATTCACTCGGTACAGAGGCCTAGGTTCGCGGATGCTAAGGCATTCGGTAAAAAGAATGCCTTCACACCAATTGGTAACGCTAGCAAACGATTGGACTCTCTGCTATATTATTCAATCCATGAATTAAGGTGTTTAAGGTCTAAACTGTTCCGCGGATTTACACCCGGCATAGCGGGCTTGACTTTCGGAATGAGAGGGTAGGTGTCGCTATTGACTTAGCTGATCGATCCTCAAGGAAGATAGAAACGTTCTCGCAGGGATTGACCCTCGATCTTTATATGTCACACATGAAATTATGGTGCCCGTCACAACTATGTGTACTAATTTGCTTCTCTGAAAACGAAGTTATACTCACGAAACGGCGGGATAATTCCGCCGATGGTAATGCCATCGGTATAGTGCTTCATTTCATACCAATTAGAAATGCTCTCCAGCGGTTTGAAGATCTACTATACTACTCAAGCAGTGAACTAATATGCATTTTGGCAATAACCTTCAGCGTATTTACTCCAGGGAAACCTGGTTTGACTCTACGAATCACTGGATAGGTTATGCTATTGACTCAGCCGTTCGTCCCTCACAGAAGGTGGCAACGGTCTCGAACGGTTTGACCATCGATCTTCGAATTCATACCTGACATTAAGGTGGTCGTCACTAAAATGTATACTAATTTGTTTCTCTGAACACGAAGATCAACTCTGGATACAGCGGGACAGGTTCTCGGAAGGTAGGGCCTCCAGTGAATCGTTTGACTCTGTTCCAATAGGTAACCATCTACATCCTTTTGACTCTGCATAATAGTATTCATTCCGTGGATTGAGGTGTCGATTGCTAATACCGTACGGCGGAATTACTACCCGAATATTTGGTTTGGATCTCGCAATCACTGTATAGATGAAGCTATTGACATAGCCGCTCGTTTCTCGCTTGATCTTCTTATTCACACATGCAGTTAGGGTTCCCGTACAGTGAAATGAATTATAATTTCTTTCTCACAGCCCAAAGTTATACTCTCGATACAATGGGTTAATTTTTCGGAGGGTAAGGTCTAGGTAAAACGTTTGATGTTATAGCAATTACTATCGTTGCCAAACGGTTTGACGCTCTATTTCAATATTCAAACCGTGAATTATGGACTCTATAGCCAATACTGTTCAGCGTATTTACACCCGGAATACCCGGCTTGACACTCGGAATTGCAGGGTTAGTGAAGCTATTGACATATCCCTTTTAACCGTAATGAAGTTCGTAAAGCTCTCGAACGGTTTGACACTCGACCTTCTAATTCATACAGGAAATTAAGATACCCGTCATTAAAATATGTTCCAGATTACTCCTCTGAACACAAAGATATATTATCCACACAGGTGGTTAAGTTCTCGGCAGGTAAGTTCTTCGGTAGAATGATCGACTTTATTCGAATTTGTAACGTTCTCGAACGGTTTGACACTCGATTTTGCTATTCATACATGAAAATAACTTGTCCACCTGCTAATATTTATACTAATTTCTACCACTGAACACCATGTTATACGCTCTACACAGTGAGTTAGGCTTTCGGAGGGTGAGGTCTTCCGTAATACGTTTGACTTTATACAAATTGGTATCGCCATCAAGAGGATTGACGCTCTACCGTAATGTTCAAACAGTAAATTAAGGTGTCTGTCGCCAATTCTATACTGCGGATTGACTCTCGGATTTTCTGGACTGACTCTCGGAATGACAGGGTAGGTGAATTTATTGACTTCACCACTGAACTCTCTGAGAAGGCAGTGTCTTTCTGTAACGGGTTGACTATCGATCTTCTAATTCAAATATGAAGTTATGCCGCTCGTCACTCAAATGTATAATAATTTCTTCCTCTGGAAACGAAGTTATTCTCTCGTTGCAGCGGGTCAGCTTCTCGGAAGGTAAGGCCTTCGGAAAGATTTTGAATATATAGCAATAGGATACGTTCTGCAACGGTTTGAATATGTACTTTAATATTTATACCGTGAAATAGCATTCCAAATGCCCATACTTAACAGCAGATATACTCGCGGAATACTTGATTTGACTCTCGGATTCACAGGATATGTGAAGCTATTGACTGTGCCGATCGACCCCCAAAGAATGTCGCATCGTTCCCTAATGGTTTGACGCTGGACCGTCCAATTTATACGTGAAATTAAGGTATCCACCACTAAGCTGCAAACTAAATTGCTTCACTGAGCACGCAGGTATGCTCTAGATACAGCGGAATAGCTGCTCGGAGGGTTCGGCCCTCTGGAAAAGTGTGACTATATA
>NIJG01004866.1:0-13515 GCA_002201625.1 Euglossa dilemma
ATCGAGTGTATAACTCCGTGATCAATGGTATGTACCGGTATACAATTTAATGACGAGCACCTTAATTTTCATCATGAAATAGAAGTTCCAGAGTTAAACGGTTCGAGAACTTTACCACCTTCAGTGAGGGACGAGCGCCTTGTTCAATAGCTTCACACATTCTGTGATTCCGATAGTAAAACTAGGTATTCGGGGAATAAATCCCCGAAACAGTTTGGTCCCTAGCCAACTTAATTCACGGTATAAATATTAAGGTACTGAATCGAACTGCCGGAGAACATTATCAATAAAACACAAAATGATTCTTTTTACCCAATAATTACCTTCCTGGAACACAACCAGTAGTATCGTGGATATTACTTCGTGTTCAGAGAAAAAAATTAGTGGACGTTTAGCGACGGGCACATTAATTTCATGTATGAATTAGGAGATCGAATATCAATCCATTGGATAACGTTGTCACCTTCTTTGAGAGTCGCGCAGCTAAGTCAACAGCATCACTTACCCTGTGGTACCGACAGCCAAAGCTGGTATTCTGGGAGTAAATCCGCTGATCATTATTGCTATTAAACTCCTTAATTCATGATATGAATATTAAAGTAGAGCGTCAAATCGTTTGAGATCGTTACCACCACGTTTGGGACACGAACGGCTAAGTCAATAGCTTCACTAACCCTGTGATTCTGAGTGTCAAACGAGGTACTCTGGGACAAAATGCCACGTAAAATGTTTCCAATAGACACCACAGTTCAATGAGTATTAAAATAGACCGTCCTACTGTTGCAGAACGTTACAGTCAAACTTTCTACCGGAGGCATTATCTTCCTAGAATCTATCCCGCTGCCTGAAGAGTGTAACTTCGTGTTCAGAGAAGCAAATTAGTATATACTTTAGTGATGGACTTCATGATTTCACGTACGAATCACAAAATCGAGGGCCAAACCAATTGAGAACGTTACCACCGCCTATAAGTGTCGCACAGCTAAGTCAATAGCATCACCTCTTCTGTGATTCCGAGAGTCAGACCATGTATTCCCGGAGTAAATCCGCGGTGCAATATTGGCGATATCCACCATAATTCGCGGTATGAATATGAAAGCATAATGTCAATCCATCGGAGAAAATTGGCACTTGATATATAGTCATTCCTTATACCGAATACATTACCTTCCTAGAACCAAACGTGCTATGGCGAGTGACAGGCTTAGTGATAACGGAAACAAATTAGTAGACTTTATAACAGAAGCACACCTTACTTTCATATATGAAGGAGAAGGTTGAGTGGCAAACTGTTCCAGGTCGGTACCACCTTCTTTGAGAATCGCACTTCTATGAAAATATATTCACGTATCCTGTGATCCGGAGAGTTACACTAGGTAGGTATATGAGGAGTATATCCGCTGCAGAGTATGGACAATGGCACCTTAATTCACGATATGAATATTAAGGTAGAAGGTCAGTCCGCCGGAGAACATTAAAAAATGGTATAATGTCAAGTTTTTACCGAATTCACTGCCTTCCAAGGACACTACCCGCTGCAGCAAGAGTCGTGCATAGTGCTCACGGAAACAAGTTGGTACACATTATAGCAGACTCACATCTTGTTTCTATGTATGAACTGAATAATCGAGAGTCAAACCCATCGAGAACGATCCAACCATTTTTTGGAGTCGAACAGCTGAAACAGTAGCTTCACCTATCCTGTTATTCGGATAGTCAAACCAGGTATTCCGGGAGTCAATCTGAAGAACACTACTGGCAACAGACGCAGCAATGCACGGTTTGAATTCTTATGCACGCGGTCTAACCGTTGTAATAAGTTACTTATTGGCATTATGTTAAACATTTTATCGTTGGCCTTGCCTTCCAAGAACCAAACCCGCCAAATCGAGTGTATAACTTCATGGGCAGAGAAACGAAATAGAATAAATTTCAGATGTGGGAACCTTACTTTCGTGCATGAATTAGAAGGTCGAGAGGCAAACTGTTCCAGAATGCTACCTCCTTGATTGAGTGTCACACAGCTAAGTCAAAACCACCACCAGTGATGTGATTCGGTGTGTCGTGCCACGTACTGCAGTTATAAGTCCGCTGAACAGTATAGGAAATGGACACCATAATTAACGGCATGAATATTAAGGTAGATAGTTAAACCGTCGGTGAACAATACAGGTTGGTATAAGGTTATTCGTTTCACGGAATACCTTACCTTTGGACATACTACCAGGCTGTAGGCAGTGTCTTGTATCGTTTTCAGGAAAACATATTGGTATATATTTTGGTGACAGGTACCTCAATTTCATGTATGAATTACAAAATCGAGGACCAAACCAATCGTGAACGTAACCACCGTCTTTGGGTGTCGCACTTCTAAGTCAATGGCATCACCTATCCTGTGATTCCAATAGTCACGCCAGATAATCCGGGTGTGAATCTGCTGATCAGAATTGGCAATAGACACCTTAATTCGCAGTATGAATACTAAGGTATGGAGTCGAACCGTTGTAGAAGGTTACGAATTGGTATAAAGTCAAACGATTTACCGAAGACCTTTCCGTCCGAAAGTCTAACACTTTCTATCGAGAGTATATCTTCGGGTTTACAGAGACACATTAGTACATATTATGCAGACCGGCACCTTAACTCCATGTATATGTCTGAAGACCGTGGGACTAATCATTCGAGAACGTTACCAAATTCTCGATACTCGCACAGCCATGTCTGTAGCAGCACCTATCCTGTGTTTCCGTGAGACAAACTATATAACCACGGTGTAAATTCACTGAACTCTACAGGCAATAGGCAACTTAGGTCANATTTTGGTGACAGGTACCTCAATTTCATGTATGAATTACAAAATCGAGGACCAAACCAATCGTGAACGTAACCACCGTCTTTGGGTGTCGCCCTTCTAAGTCAATGGCATCACCTATCCTGTGATTCCAATAGTCACGCCAGATAATCCGGGTGTGAATCTGCTGATCAGAATTGGCAATAGACACCTTAATTCGCAGTATGAATACTAAGGTATGGAGTCGAACCGTTGTAGAAGGTTACGAATTGGTATAAAGTCAAACGATTTACCGAAGACCTTTCCGTCCGAAAGTCTAACGCTTTCTATCGAGAGCATATCTTCGGGTTTACAGAGACACATTAGTACATATTATGCAGACCGGCACCTTAACTCCATGTATATGTCTGAAGACCGTGGGACTAATCATTCGAGAACGTTACCAAATTCTCGATACTCGCACAGCCATGTCTGTAGCAGCACCTATCCTGTGTTTCCGTGAGACAAACTATATAACCACGGTGTAAATTCACTGAACTCTACAGGCAATAGGCAACTTAGGTCAGGGATTTAAAATTAAAGTGGAGCGTCAAACCGTTTGAGAGAGTTACCAATTGGTATAAAGTTAAACGTCTTACCGAAACCACCGAACACCAAGCCCGCAGTATTGAGACTATGACATCGTGTTCAGAGAAACGAGCTAGTATGCATTTTAGCATCGGGCAACATAATTTCATGGATGAATTAGAAGATCGAGTGTCAAACCGTTCGAGGTCGTTACCATCTTCATTGAGATTCGAACGGATATGTCAGTAGCTTCACCTTTCCTGTGATTCCGCGAGTCATGCCGGGTATTCCGGTTATAAATCCGGTGATCATTATTGGGAATAGATATATTAATTCGCGGAATGAATATTAATGTGGATAGTCAAACCTTTGGAGAACATTACCAATTGGTACGAATTCATACGTTTTACCGAATTCCATAACTTCTGTGAAAATATCCGGCAGTATCGAGACTATAACTTCGTATTCAAAAAAGCTGAATAGTATACATTTTAGTAGCGGGACCTTAATTTCATGTATGAATTATATGATGGAAGGCCAAACAGTTCGAGAACGTTACCACCCACTTTGAGATTCGAATAGCTAAGCTAATATCTTCACATATCCTGTGATTCCAAGGGGTAAACCAGGTAATCTGCGAGTAAATCCGCTGAACAGTATTGGTACTAGGCACCTTAGTTCACGTAATGCATATTAAACTACTTTGTCAAACCGTTCTAGATCGTTAACAATTTGTATGTTGTCGTTCTTCTTACCGAATGCCTTGTCTTCCGAGAACAAAATCTGCCGTATCGAAAGCATAACTTCGGGATGAGAGAAACATATTAGTTTACATTTCAGTGGCGGGCACCCTTATTTCGTGTATAAATTATAAGATCGTGGGTTAAACCTGTCGAGAACGTTACCACTTTCTTTGAGACTCGAACGGCTGTGTCAATAGCTTCACCTAACCTTGTGATTCCGAGAGTCAAACCTGGTATGTCAGGCGTAATTCGGCTGAACAGTATTGGCAATAGAAACATTAATACACGGTATGAATATTAATGTAGAGAGTCAAACCGTTTGAGAACGATACCACCCTCTTGGAGAGTTGAAAGGATAAGTCAATAACTTCACCTATCCCGTCAAACCGAATGTCATACCAGGTATTTCTGGAATAAATCCACCGAACAGTAGTGGCGATAGACACATTAATTCACGGCATAAATGTTAAAGTAGTGAGACAAGCCGACGGAGAGTATTACGAATTGCTATACAGTAATTCCTTTATGGAGTACCTTACCTTCCAGGAACCGAACACTCTGTAGCGAGTGTCTTGCTTAGTGCGCACAGAAACATATTAGTCGAGACTTTTGCATTTTTGCAGACGGAACCATTATTTTTATGTATGAGCAGAATAATCGAAACTCTAAACTTTCGAAAATGATCCCACCTTCTTTACGGAATGAACGGCTAAATCAACAGCTTCACCCATCCTGATATTTCGTTAGTCAAACCAGGCACACTGGGAGTCAATCCGCTGAACAGAAATGGTAACGGACACCTTCATTAACCGTTTGAATATTGAAGTAGAAGGTCAAACCGTTACAGAACGTCACCAATATCTGTAATGTCAAACGTTTTACCAATTACCTTACCTTCCGAGAACCTATCATGCTGCACCGCGTGTGATGCTTACTGTTCACGGATACGAATTACTTGACATTTTAGCATACGGACACCTCATATCCTGTGTGTATAGAATAATCGAGAGTCAAAGCTTTCGAGACCGTTACCACCGTCAATGACATTCGAGCGACTATATCAGCAGCTTCAGGTATCCTGTTGGTTCCGCGAGTAATATCAGGTAATACGGGGATAAATGCGCTGTACAGTATTGTAAAGATTCACCTTAATGCACTGTCTGAATATTAAAGTGTAAAGGGTGTAAATGCGCTGCACACTTCTGGCAACAGACACATCAATTCACGGTTTGAATATTAAAGTAGAGCGTCAAACCGTTTGAGAGCGTTACCAACTGGTATAAAGTCAAACGTTTCAACGAAGGCCTTGTCTTCCGAAAAACAAACCCGTGCCCAGGAAAACAAGTTAGCAGATATTAGCTTAATTATTAGTTTACGGGCAGCTTAAGTTCACGTATGAATTAAAACGTCGTGGGGCAAACCGTTCGAGAACGATACAACCTTCCTTGTGTGGTGAACGGCTAAGTCAGTAGCATCACATTGCCTGTGATTCCAAGAGTCAAACCAGGCATTCCGGGAGTAAATCCGCTGTAAAGTATTGGCATTAAAACCCTACTTCTCGGTATAAATTTTAAAGTACAGAGTTACACAATTGGACAACTTTACCTATTGTCCTAAGGTCATACTTTTTACAGAATACGTTATCTAACGAGAACATATTCCCCCTTATCGTGGGTATAACTTCGTGTTCAGAAAAACAAATTAGTACACATTTTAATGATTGGTACGTTAATTTCATATACGAATAGAAACATCATGAATAAATCGTTTCGAGAACGTTCCTACCTAATCTATGTGCCGAACGGCTAAGTTAACAACTTCACCTATCCTGTGATCCCATGAGTCAGACCAGGTAATCCGCGTCTACACCTGCGGTACATTATTGGCATTTGACACGCAATTTCACGGTATGAACATTAGGGAACAGAGTCAAAGCGTTGTAGAACGTTACCGATGTCTTTATATTCCGCCTTTTTACAACAGGCCTTACTTTCCGAGAAGCTATTTCCCTGTATCGAGATTATACCTTCGTTTTCAGATGTACAAATCAGCATACATATTAGTGACGGTCACATCAATGTCATGTATAAAACAGAAGATCGAGTGTCATGCCGTTCGAGAACGATACCACCTTCTTCGCTAGTCGCACAGCTGCGTCAATAGCACAAAATATACTGCGCTCCACAAGTCAATCCAGGTGTTCCGAGAGTGACATTGCCGAAAAGCATTGGCAAAAGAGACCTTAGTTCACTCAATGAATATTTAAATACAGTGTCGGCCGTTGTACAACGTTACATTTTCGTCTGAAGCCATCATCATGACCGAAGACCTTACCTTCCGAGAAGTAGACCCGCTGCATCTAGAGTATAGCTCCATAATCAGAGAAACACATTAGTATACATTTCAGTGACAGCCACCGTAATTTCGTATATGTATTACAACATCGAGGGCAAAACCGATCGAAAGCGTTACCATCGCCTTTGAAAGTCGAACAGCAAAGCAAGTGGCATCACATATCCTGTGATTCCGAGAGTTAAACAAGGCGTTTCCGGAGTAAATCCGTTCAATTGTATTGGTAGTAGACACCATATTTCTCGGTATAGATTTTAAAGTAGAGATTCAGACCGATGGAGAACGTTACTTCTTGGAAAGGAGTCTAACTTTTTGCCGAGTACCATGCCTTCTGTGAATGTAACCCGCTGTAGCGAGACACTTACATAACGTTCACCTAAACAAATAAGTGAGCATTGTATTAGATGTGACGCATTAATTTTGTGTATGAAGAAGGAGATCGAGAGTCAAACGGTTCGGAATCGTGACCACCTTCTTTGAGAGTCGATCAGCTAAGTCAATAGCTTCTCCTATCCTGTGTTTCCGATAGTCATACCGAGTATTCCTTGTGTAAATACACTGAACAGAGTTGGCAATAGGCATCATAATTGTGGGTATGAATTTGAATGTTGAGAGTCAAACCGTCGGAGAGTATTACGATTTGGTACAAAGTAATTCTTTTTACCGAATACCTTTCCTTCCTAGAAGCTATCCCGCTGCAGCGAGTGCCTTCCTCAGGGCTTACTGAATCAAACTGGTAGAGATTTGAGCAGGCAGACACCTTACTTTCATCTATCAATGGGCGGATCGGGGCTCAATCCGTGGGTAGTGCGTTACCACCTACATCGAGAGTCGAACAGCTAAGTCAATAGCTTATCCTATCCGGTGATGCGGGGAGTAAATCTGCTGAACAAAATTGTCAATAGACGCCTCAAGTCACAGTATTATATTACCGCAGAAAGTCAATCCGTCGGTGAATATTACGAATTGCTATAGAATCATTCTTTGTTCCGAAGACATTACCTTCCTACAACAGAACCCGCCTTAGCGAGTGTCATTATTAGTGCTCACGGATACAAATTAGTTGACATTTTAGCAGACGGGCAGAATATTTTTATGTGGGTATAGCCAAATCGAGAGTCAAACCGTTCGAGAACGATACCTTCTTCGTTGAGAGTCGAACGGCATAGTCTATAGCTTCGTGTATCTAGTATTGCCAAGAATGGATCCAGGTATTCCGATAGTAAATCCACTGAAAATTATTGGCCATAGACACTTTAATTCACGGTATGGATATTAAAGTAGGTATTCAAGCCGATGGTGAACATTATAACTTGGAAGAGTGTCAAACTTTTTGCCGAATACCTTGCCTCTCGAGAATGTAACCAGCTGTAGCGAAAGACTTACTTAATGTTCACCTAAATAAATAAGTGAGCATGGTATTGCGTGGGACACCTCAATTTTATGTATGAAAAAGCAGATCGAGAGTCAAACCGTTCGAGAACGATACCGACTTTCCTGAGAGCCGCACAGCTAAGTTAATAGCTCCACGTATCCTGTGACGCCGAGAGTCAAACCAGGTATTTGGGTGTAAATCCGCTGAAGACTGTTGCAAAGACGCACCTTAATTCACGGTATAAATATTACGGTACAGACTCAAATCATGAATAACGTAAAAAAGTTGTATAAAGACAAATGTTTACCGTCGGCATTACCTTCCGAGAAGCCTAACCAGCTGCGTCGATAGTATAAATTCGTGTACACAGACACAAATTAGCATACACATTAGTTTCGGCCAACATAATTTCATGTATGAATTAGGAGATCGAATGTCAAACTGTTCGAAATCTTTCCCACCTTCTTTGTGAGTCGGACGGGTGAGTGTATAGCTTCACTCATCCCGAGATTCCGAGAGTCAAACCAGGTATTCCGGGAGTAAATCCGCTTAACAGTATTGCCAATGGACACCTTGATTCTCGGTTTCAATGTTAAACTGGAGCGACAATTTGTTTGAGAACGTGCCCAATTGGTATAATGTCAAACGTTTTGACGAAGCCCATACCTTCCGCGGACCTCACCCGTTTCATCGAGAGTATAACTTCGTGTTCAGAGAAACAAGTTAGGCCTTGTTTCAGTGACGGGTAACTTAACTTCATGTATGAATTTGAAGATCGAGAGTGAAGGATTCGAGAGGGGTGCCAGCTTCTTCGAGGGTGGAACGGCTAAGTCAATCGCTTCACCTATCCTGTGATTCGGAGAGTTAGACCATGTACTCCGGGAGTAAGTGCGGTGAACAGTATTGCGAATAGGCACCTTAATTCCCTGTTTGAATAATAAATATAGAGCGTCAGACCGTTTGAGTGCGATATCAATTGTTTGAAATTCGAAAGTTTTACCGAAGACCATACCCTCCAAAACACTAACCCGTTGTATCGAGAGCATAACTTCGTCATCACAGAAAGAAATTTGTATTCATGTCAGTGACGGGCACCTTAGCTTCATGTAAGAATTAGAAGATCAAGGGTCAAACCGCTTGAGAACGTTACCACCATCTTTTAGAGACGGACGGCTAAGAGAGCTTCACGTATCCTGAGATTCCGAGAGTCAAATGAGATATTCCTGGAGTAAATCAGCAGAACTGTTTTGTAATAGACACCTTAATTCACGGTATGAAAATTATAGTAAATAGTCAAGACGTCGGAGAATATTGCCTATTCGAATACAGTCATCCTTCTTTCCGAATACCTTACCATCCGAGGATCCTACCCGCTGCAGCGATTGTCTTGCGTAGTCTTCACGTGATGAAATTAGTACACATTTTAGTGACGGCCACCTGAATTTAATGTATGAGTTGGAAGGTCGAGATTGAAGCCGTTGGAGAACGTCACCAACCATCTTGTGAGTCACGCAGGTAAGTTAATAGCGTCACCGATACTGCGATACTGAGAGTCAAACCAGGTATTCCAGGAGCCAATCGGCTGAACAGTATTGGCAATAGCCACCTTAATTTACTGTATGGATATCACAGTAGTGTCAAACTGTCGGGAGACGTTACCAATTTTTATTCAGTCATACGTTTTACCGCATACCATACCTTCCGAGACCATAACACGCTGTCTGTCTCGGTTATTGTTCGAGGAAACAAATTAGTAGACATTTCAGTCGACGGACACCACATCTTTGTGTATAAATATCAAAATCGCGAGTCAAAGCGTCCGAGAACGTTACCACCTTCTTTGACAATAGAACGGCTGAGTCAATAGCTTCCGCCATCCTGTGATACCGAGAGCCAAGCCAGGTGTTCCGGGAGATATATGATGATTGACTTAACCGTTCATCTCTCACAGAAGGTGGTAAAGATCTCAAACCGTTTGACCCCCGATCTCCTAATTCATGCATGAAATTTAGCTGCCCGTCACTATGATTCATACAAATTTCTTCCATTGGACACGAAGCCATACTCTCGATATCATGCGTTATGCTTTCTGCAGTTTAGGCCTTCGTTAAAGAGTTTGATTTTATAAATGTACGTACCGTTTTACCTCGGTTTGACTCTCTACATTATTATTCATACCTCGAATTGAGGAGTCTACTGCCAAAAGTGTTCAGCGTATTTACTTCTGGAATACATGGATTGACTCTTGTAATCACAGGATACATGAAGCTATTGACTTAGCCGATCGACTCCCAAAGGTGGTGGCAACGTTTTCTAGCGGTCTTACTATCCATTTTGCTATTTATACAAGAAAATGTGTTGCCCGTTGCTAACATGTCTACTAATTTGTTTCCGTGAACATTATGCTAGACACCCGCTACAGCGCTATAAGTACTCGGAAGGTAAGGTATTGGGTAAAAAGTATTTATTTATTTCAATTGCTAATATTCTCGGGCGGTTGGATTTCAGGACCATAATATTTATACCGTGAATTAAGGTGTGCATGGTCAATACTCATCAGCGGATGTACATCTGGAGTACCTCCTTTGACTCATGCAAGCTCAGGATAGGTGAAGCTGTTAACTTAGCCGATCGACTGTTAACGGAAGGGGCATCGTTCTCGGAAGGCTTTACTCATTATGTTTCTATTCGTGCATATAAATAAGTTGCGCGCCATCAAAATGTATACTAATGTGTTTCACTCAACACGAAGTTATAATCTCGATACAGCATAATTCCAGCCGTGTCGTGCAGGAAGCGTAGGTACGTATACAGACAACCGTATAAAATAACAATATGTTTTATAAAATATTGTCTTAAACATACACTAAACTATATCCAGATACACTTTCACAAAGAAATACAATTTTTTAAATTATCAATTGGAATTTTGGAAGAAATCGAATATATCAAAACAGTAAATAACAGCATGTAGACATAAATAAAAAAACAGCGAATGAATGCATATGGTATAATATTATAGTTATAGAAATTAATGAAGACGATCCAGTAGTGCCACTCTGATCTACCGAACGCAATTACAAGACCACTCCAGTCGAGTCGCTACGGATGCGTAGCTATGAATAAAGAGAATCAGATAAAATAACTATTAGTTTGATAAACTGATGTCATAAACGTACACTCAACTAATTGCAACGACAGTATTACCAAGAAATACATTTTTTTACAGTAAAAACTGAAAATATTGGTAAAGATCGAAAACATCAAAAGAGGAAGTTACAGTATGTAGATATAAATAGAAAACTGCGAAAGAATGCACACGGTACAATATCAAGGTTAAATCAATTAACAATGTCCATCAAGTAGTGTCGTTCCGATCTACCGAGCGCAACTGCAGGAAAACTCCAGACGTGTCGCTCCTGTAGCTTAATTTCAAATAAAGGCAATTATATAAAATAACAATATATTGACCAATATGCTCTCATAAACATAAACTCATCAAATTCAAAAGAGAATTTTCCTTGAAAATACAATTTTTTAAATCAAAAATTGATATCTCGGTATAAAGGCGAAAATATTATATCTGCAAATTACAGAT
Organism: Euglossa dilemma; assembly: GCA_002201625.1. Lineage (NCBI taxonomy): Eukaryota > Metazoa > Arthropoda > Insecta > Hymenoptera > Apidae > Euglossa > Euglossa dilemma. The sequence continues at coordinate 11,427 of NIJG01004866.1, forward strand.
TAGAAACATATACAGAAAACTTTTGAAAGAATTGTTATGGTACCACATTAAGGTTAAAGAAATTATCATTGAACATAGGGTACTGTCGCTCCGATCTACGCTTGCGTAACTACAATGCCACGCCAGTCGTGTCGCTCCGGATGCGTAGATATATATACGGAAAATCATTTATAATAGCCATGAGTCTACATGATATTGTCATAAACATACACTCAAGTAATTCCAAAGACACTTTTACTAAGAAATACGGTTTGAGAATTAAGAACTGGAAACGTTGAAAAAAATCGGAAATGGAATAACAGAATGTTACAGTATGTATGAATAAATGGGAAACTGGCAAAAATGGATACTGTTCAAAATCATTGCTAGAGATATTATCAAAGTCCATCCAGTAGTGTCGCTCCGATCTTCCACAGGCAACTACAAGGCCTCGCCAGTCATGTTGTTCTGGCAGCGTAGGTAGGTATAGACAATCGTATAAAACAATAATAAGTACAATAAAATATTGTCATATTCGTACGCTCAACTAATTCCAAAGTCACATTACAATGAAATACAATCTTTGAGTCCAAAAATTTATAACTATGTAAATAATTGAAAACATCATTACAGTAAATTACTGTATGTATATATAAATGGAAAACTGGGAAAAAATGCGTGTGGTACAATATCAAGGTTAGAGAAATTATCGAAGATCATAGAGTAGTGTCGCTCTGATGTACAGGACGCAACTGCAAGACCACTCCTGTCGTGTTGTTCCGTCAGCGTAGGTACGTATTCATACAATCACGTGAAAGAACAATAAGTTTAACAAAATATTGTCATAAACGATAACTGATCTAATTCGAAAGACATTTTTCTAATGAATACAATTTTTGAATTTAAAAATTCGAAATTATGAAGAGAATCGAAAATTTATTAACAATAAGGTACAATATATAGAAATAAGTAGGAAACTGGGAAAGAATAATTACGGTACCATATTAAGGTTATAGAAATTTGCAATGACCATACAGTATTGTCACTCCTGTCTACGGAACGGTACTACAACACCACTCCAGCCGTGTCGCTTCGGAAGCGTAGGTACGAATAGAGACAATCACATAAAATAACATACGAATTTCGCAAAATAGTGTCATAAACGTAGACTCTACTATTTCCTAGGCACATTTCCTGAAAAACACAATTACTAAAAGTAAAAATTGGAAATTTTGAAAATTATCGAAAACATCAGAATCGGAAATTACAGTATTTTGGACTAAAATGATATCTGGAAAAAAATGACTTCGATACAAAATCAAGTTTATAGATGAAAGCGATGACTATCCAGTCGTGTCGCTTCGATTTGTCGTAAGGAACTGCAAGGCCTCACCAGTCGTGTTGCTTCGACAGCGCAGGTACGTATACAGACAATCATATAAAATAAAAATAAGGTTATAGAATAATGTCACAAACGTGCACTCAACTAATTCCAAAAACGCTTTTGCTGAGATGTACATTTTGTTGAATTAAGAATTGGAAATTTTGAAAGAAATCTAATGTCATAACAATAAATTGCACTATGTTGAAATACACAGAAAGCAGCAAAGGAATACAAACTGCACAATTTCCAGGTTAGTGAAAATAAAGAAGATCATACTGCAACATCGATCCGTTGGAGCATAAGCAACCGCAACACCACTCCAGTCGTGTCGCTCCGGCAGCGTAGGTTCGTACAGAGACAATAATATGAAATAACAGTAAGTTCCAATGGCACTTTTACTAAGAAATACAAATTTTTAACAAAAAATTTGAACTTTAAGGAAAAAATTTAAAATACCACAACAGTAAACTTCAGTATCTATAAATAAGTGGAAGGCTGGATAAAATGCGAAAGGTATAAAATCAATGTTAAAGAAAACAGCGAAGACCATCTAATAGTGCCGGTTGAATCTGCCTTATCATCTGCAGGACAACGACAGTCGTGTCGCTCTAGCAGTGTAGGCACGTATACAGACAACCATATAAAATAACATCAAGCTTAATATAATATTGTCACAAACACAAGCTCAAATGATTGAAAGGACACTTGCCCTGGGAGAAACAATTT
>NIJG01004870.1:0-15626 GCA_002201625.1 Euglossa dilemma
TCAAAATTTTACCGATGGCCTTACCTACCGAGAAGCAAAGACGCTACACCAAGAGCATAACTTCGTGTTCAGGGATGTCAAGTTGTAACCATTTTAGTGACGGCACCTTAATTTCCTATATGAAATAGAAGGCCGAGTGTCAAACGAATCGGGATCGTGTCCTCCTTTGAGGGTCGTACGGATAAATCTATAGCTTCATCTATCCTGGGATTCCGAGTGCCAATCCAGGCATTCTAGGAGTAAATCCGCTGAACCATTTTGCAATAGACATCGTCATTCACGGTATGAATATTAAAACTGAGAGTCAAGTTGTAGGAGAAAATTATCTATTGGTATAAGGTCAATGGTTTTCTGAGCATCTTACCCTCCGATAGCCTAACTCGCTGTATCGAGCGTGTCACTACGTGTCCGGGGAAAGAAATGATAACACGCGCTAGTGACGGCCACCTTAACTTTATGTATGAATTATAAGGTCGTGTGTCTTACCTTTCAGGAATATTACCACCTTCTTTAAGAGACGAACGGCAATGAGAATAGTTACTCCCATCCAGTTTTTCCGAGAGCCAAACAAGTTATTCCTGGAGTAAATGCTCTGAACAGAACTGGTAATAGACGCCTTAATTATCGGTTTGAATATTAAAGTAGAGCGTCAAATTGCTTAAGAGCGTTAGCAATTAGTATAAAGCCAAAGGCTTTACACAAGGCGTGATCCTCCGAAGAACTAACCCGCTGTATCGAGAGTATATCGCGTTGATCAGTGGGCCGAATTATTATCCATTTTAGTTACAGTACCATCATTTCATGTTACAATTAGGAGATCGAGGTACAAACAGTTCGACAACGTTGCCACCGTCTGTAAGAGACGAACAGCTAAGTAAACAGCTTCACCTATCCTGTTATTCTGTGAAGCCAAACACTTATCAGTAAATCTGCAGTACTTAATTGGCCATGAACACGTATATTCAAGGCTTTAATATTAAACTAGACCGTCAAACCGTTTCAGAGAGTTACCGATTGGTATAGGGTCAAACGTTTTACCGAAGACCTTGCCATTCGAGTTCCTAACTCGCTGTGTCGAGAGTATAACTTAGTGTTCAGAGAAGAAAATTAGTACACATTTTAGGGACGTGCACCCTAATTTCATGTATAAGTTAGAACACCGAGTGTCAAGTCGTTCGAGATCGTAACCACTGTCATTGTGGATCGAACGTCTGAGACAATTGCTACACCGAACCTGTGCTACCGATAGTAAAACCTTGTATTCGTGTAGTAAATCCTCCGACCAAGTTTGGCACTGGGCATCTGAATTCACGGTTCGAATATTAAAGTGGTGATTCTAGCCGTCGAAGAACATTACCAATTGGTATACAGTCATTCGTCATACCGAATACCTAACCTTCAGAGAAGCTATCCCGCTGTATCGAGAGCATAACGTCGTGTTTAGAAGAGCAATTTAGTATGCAATTTACAGACCGGACACTTAATCTCGTGTATGAATTAGAAGGTCGAGTGTCATACAGTTCGAGAACAACACCACCTTCCTACAGCGTCGTACTGCTAAGTCAATCCCGTCACACGTCCTGTGATTCCGAATGTCAAACAGATATTCCGGGAGCAAATGCACTGTACAGAACTGGCAATAGACACCTCAATTCGCAGTTTGAATATTAAAGCGGGTCGTTAAGCCGTTGTATAACAGTGCCTATATGCGTAGGGTCAAACTTCATACAGAATGCCTTAACCTCCGAAAAACTAAACCGCCGTATCGAGAGTATAACTACGTGTTCAGAGAGGCAAATTGGTGTTCATTTCAGTGACGGAAACCTTATCGAGTATGAATTGGAAGGTCGACGGTCAAGCATTTCGGGAACGTTACCGCCCTCTCTGAGGTTCGAACGGCTTAGTCAATTACTGCACCTATCCTGCGATACTGAGAGACAAACAGGTATTTCTGGAGTCAGTCGGCTAAGCAGTTTGGACAATAGACACCTTAATTGACGGTTTTAATATTAAAGTAGAGCGACAAACTGATAGAGAGTACGACCAATTGGTATAATGCCAAGGTATTTATCGAACTATTTGCCTTCCGCGAAAATCAGCGGCATCATCGAGAGTACATGTTCGAGTTCACAGAAAGAAATGAGTTTCCATTTCAGTGTCGTGCACCTTATCTTCATGTATGTATTCGAAGAATGATGTCCAAACCGCCCGAGAACGATGCCATCTTCTGTGAGAGTCGGACGGATAAGACAATAACTTGCACAACCATGCGATTCCGAGAGTCAAACAGGTATTCCAGGAGCAAATCGGATGAACAGTATTGGAAAGAGACACCTTAATTCACTGTATGAATGTTAGTGTAGAGTGTCATACCGTCGGCGAACACATTCGCATAAAGTCATTCTTTTTACCGAATACCTTACCTTCAGAGAACCTAACACGCTGTAGCGAATGTCTTGCTTTATGCTCACGGAAACAAATTAGTAGATATTTTAGAAAGCGGATACTATAATTTCATGTATCAGCAGGATGTTTGAGTGTCAAATGATCTGAAAGCGTCACCAACTTCCTGGAGAATCGAACAGCTATGTTAATAGCTTACCCTACCGTCTGATTCCGAGAGTCAAACCGGGTATTCCGAGACTAAGTCTGCTGAACAGAATTGGCTAAGGACAGCTTACTTCACTGTATGAATATTAAAGTACAATGTCGAACTGTTGGAGAACGATACATATAGGTATGAAGACATTCTCATGATCGGAGGCCTTACATTCCGCGAAGCAAACTCGCTGCTTCCTGAGTATAGCTCCGGGTACAGAGAAACACATTAGTATACATTTTATCGATGAGCGCCATAATTTCGTGTATTGCTTAGAAGGCCGAGAGTTACACCGTTCGACAACGTTACCAGCATCACTGAGAGTCGCATAGCTATGGCAATATCTTCACCTATCCTGTGCTACCGAGTGTCAAACCAGTCATTACGGGAGAAAATCCGCTGAACCATATAGGCAATTGGCACGATAATTCACGGTTTGAGCATTAAGGTAGAAAGACAAACTGTCCGAAATCATTACCAATTGGTACAGAGTCACTCTTTTTACCGAAGGCCTTGCCTTCTGCGAACATAACCCTCTGTATCGGGAGTATAACTTCGTGTTTAGAGAAACAGATTACTGTACATTGTATTTTTGTGACGACTCCATAAGTTCATGTATGAATTAGAAGATCGGGTGTCAATCCGTTCGAGGTCGTTGCCTCCATCTGCAGGAGTCGAACGGCTAAGTCAATAGCTGCACCAAGCATGCGATTCCGAGAGTCACACCAGGTATTCCGGGAGTAAATGCAGTACAATGACATACCGCTGTAGAATGTTACACATTGGTATAGAGTCAAACTTGATACCGGAGGCCGTACTATCGTTGAACATACCCGTTTGAATCGAGAGTATAACCTTGTCTCCAGAAAAACAAATCAGTAAACATTTTAGTGACGGGCACGCTACTTTCATCTAGAATTAGAAGATCGAGTATTAAACCGATCGTTAGTGTCGCCAGCATCTTCAAGTGTCGAACGGCTGCGTCATTGGTTTCACCTGCACCTCTGATTCCGACAATCAGCCCTGGTATTCCTGGAGTAAATCCGCTGAACAGTATTGGCCGAAGACACTTTAATCCACAGAATCAATATAAATGTACAGAGCCACACAGTTGTGCATCGTTACCTACAGTCATTGGGCCTAACTTTTCATCGAAGGCCGTACCATCCGAGAAGCTAGTCAGCTGCATCGAGTGTATGACTTCGTGGTCCGAGAAGCAAATTAGTATACATTTTAGTAACGGGCACCTTAGTTTCATCTATGCATTAGAAGATCGACTGTCGAACCATTCGAGAACGTTAGTATTCTCTAGAAGAATCGAACTGCTGTGTCAATAGCTTTACCTGTCCTGTGTTTCCGAGAGAGAAACCAGGTATTCCACGAACAAATCACCAGTACACTATTGGCAATAGGCACCTTCATTCACTGAGTAAATAGTAAAGAAGAGAGTCAAACCGTTGTAGGACGCTACATGTTGGTATAGAGTTAAACTTTTTACCGAAGTCCTTAGCATCAGATACGCGTACCCGCTGTGTAGAGGGTGTGACTTCGTGTTGTGACTTCAGGGAAATACATTGGTATACACTTTAGGGACGGACACCTTTGCTTCGTGTGTGAATTAGAAGACCGATGGTCAAACCGATCGACAACCGTCTGTGAGAGACGAATAGCTACGTCAATAGCTATAGTTGATAATGCTCTCGAACTGTTTGACCCTCGACCGTCCGCTACATATATGAAACTAAGTTGCACGTCACTAAAATTTATACTATTTTTCTTCTCTGTCCACGGAGTTATACCCTCGATACAACGTGTTATGTTCCAGGAATGTAAGGCATGCGATAAATAGTGTAACGTTATAGCAGTTGGTAACGTTCGCAATTGGTTCGACTCTATACGTTAATATTCATGCAGTGAATTAATGTTTCCATTGCCAATAATATTCAGCGGATTTACTACTGGCCTACCAGGCATGACTCCCGGAATCACAACTAGAGGTGAAGCTGTTATCTCAGCTGCTCCCCTCACAAAGTATGTGGGAATGGTCTCGGACGGTTTGACAAACGTTTTCTAATTCATGCACGAATACAAGGTGTGCTTCTGCTATAAACTGTATGTTTTCGGTAAAATTTTTGACTATATAACAATACGTAATGTTCTACATCGGTTTGACTCTGTACTGTATTATCAATAGCCTGAAATAGTGAGTAATGCCAACGATATACAGTGCATTTACTCCAGGATTACCAGGTTTGCCTCTAGGAATCACATGATGGGTGAAGCTATTGATTTAGCTGTTCAATACACAAAGAAGGTTGTAACGTTCCCGATCGGATTGATCCTCGATCTTCTATTTTATATATGACATTCAGGTGCTCGTCGCTAAAATGTATGCTAATTTGTTTGTCCGATCACGAAGTTATACTTTCGATACCGGGGGTTAGATTCACCACAGGTAAAAGGTTTGACTCGATACAAATTGGTAACGTTCGCAAATGGTTCGGCGCTACTTTAATATTTCAGCCATGAAATAAGGTATCTAACGCCAATACTATTCAGCGGACTTGCTCCTGGGATGCCAGGCTTGACTCTCGGATTCACAACTACACCGTTCGAGAACGTTACCACCTTCTGTGACAGACGATCGGCTAAGTCAAAAGCGTCACCAATCCCGTGATGGCAATAGTCAAACCACGTATTCCGGGAGTCAATCCGCAGTACACTATTGCTGATGGGCTCCATCATAAACGATTTCAATATTAAACTAGACCACGAAACCTATTGAGAACGTTATCACATGGTATAGTGTCAAACGTTTTACCGAAGACCTTACACTCCGAGAACCTAATCCGTAGTATCGACAGTATAATTTCGAGATCAGAGATAGAAATTAGTAAGCATTACAGTAACGGCCACCTTAACATCATGCATGAATTAGGCACTGGATGGTCAAACCGGCGGAGAAGGTTACCACTTTCTTTGAGAATCGAACGGCTACGTCAATACATCACCTATCCAGTGATTACGAGAGTCAAGCCTGGTATTCCGGGAGTAAATCCGCAGAACATTATTGGATATAGAATCGATAATTCGCGGTATGAATATTAAAGTAGTGCGTCAAATCATTCTAGAGCGTTTCCAACTGGTATAAAGTCAATCGTTTTACAGCAGGCCTTACCATCCGCGAAACTCACCGGCTTCATCGAGGGTATAACATCGTGTTCTGAGAAAGAAATTAGACTTCATATCAGTGACATGCTCCTTAATTTCATGAATGAATTAGAAGATCGAGGGTCAAACACGCTCCAGAACGTTGTTACCTTCTGTGAGAGAGGAATAGCTAAGTCAATTGCTTCACCTATTCAGTTATTCGGAGAGTCAAACCAGGTATCCCCGGAGTAAATCCGCTGAACAGTACTTCCAATGGGCATCCTAATTCACGGCTTGAATTTTAAAGTAGCGCGTCAAAGTGTTTAAGGGGGATGCCAATTCGTATAACGTCAAGCAATTTATCGATGGCCTTAGCTATGGAGAAGCTAGCCAGCGGTTTCGAGGGTAGAACATCGTGATCAGGGAGCGAATTCGTGTGCATTTTTGTGACGACTCCATAAGTTCATGTATGAATTAGAATATCGACCGTCAATCCGTTCGAGAACGTTTCCACCCTCTTTGAGAGCCGAACGGCGGTTCAATAGCTTCACCTATCCTGCGATTCTGAGAGTCAAATATGGTAATCAGGGAGTAAATCAGCTGAAGAGTATTGGAAATTAATTCCTTAATTGACGGTATGAATATTACTGGTAGAAGTCAAACCGTCGGAGAACATTACCAATTCGTGTAAAGTGCTCACAGATCCAAATTAGTAGATATTTTAGCAGACGGACACCTTATTTTCATGTGTGAATAGAATAATCGAGAGTCAAATCATTCGAGATTGATCACACCTTTTATAAGAGTCGATCGCCTCTGTCAATAGCTACACATATGCTCTGATTCTGAGAGTCAAACCATGTACACCGGGAGTAAATACGCTGAACAGTATTGGCAATAGACACCACAATTCACGGTTTGGATATTTACGTACAGTATTAAAGCGCTGTAGTATGATCCAATTGGTACAGAGTGATACATTTTTCCGAGCGCCTTACCTTCGAGAAGCTATCTCCCTGTATCGAGAGTACAACTTCGTGTTCGGAGAAGCGAAATAGTAGGCACTTTAGTCACGGGCACCCTAATTTCTTGTGTGAACTATAAATATCGTGAGTTAAACCATTCCAGAACGTTACCACCTTCATTGGGGATCGAAAGCCTAAGTCGATAGCTTCACCTGTCCTGTGATACCGAGAGCCACAGTAATTATTCTGGGAGTGATGCCGCTGGACAGTATTGGTAATAGACGCCCGAACACTCATGAATGATAATGTAGAGTGTCAAACCGTCGGAGGTCATAACCAATTCGAATAAAGTCGTTCTATTTGCCGAATACCTAACCTGCCGAGAGTATTAACCCTCTGTGGATGGTGTCTCGCTCGTTGTTGACGGAAACTAGTCAGTGGATATTTTAGCTGACAGACATCGTATTTTCTTGCACTAATAGCAAAACCGAAAGTCAAACCGTTCGAGAACGTTTCCACATTCAATGAGAATCGAACGATTTAGTCAATAGCTTCACCCACCCTGTGATACCGAGAGCCAAACCAGGTATTCTGGGAGTTATCAACTGATCAGTGTGGGCATTAGACACACTATTTCACGGTATAATTATTAGAGAACAGAGTCAATGCTTTGTATAACGTTACCTATTGGTACAATGTCAAACTTTTTACTGAAAGCCATGCCTCCCGGGGACCAAGCACGCTGCATGGAGAGTATAACTTCATGTACAGGGACACAAATTAGTATAAATTTCAGTAACGGGCACCGTAATTTCGTGTATGAAATCGAAGATCGAGTGGTAAATCGTCCGAGACCGTTACCACCTTCTATGCGATTCGAACGGCTGAGTCAATAGCATCACCTATCCTGCGATTCTAAGAGTCAACCCATGTATTCCGGGAGTAAATGCGCTGGACAGTAATGACAATAGACACCTTAATACACGGTATGAGTTTTAAAGTATAGCGGCAAACCGTTTGAGAGCGTTTCCAATTAATATAACGTCATACATCTTAAGGGATACCTTAATTTCCGTGAATATAACCCGCTGTATCGTGGGAATCACTTCGCGTTCAGAGATACAAATTGGTATACATTTTAGTGACGGGCACTTTAACTTCAAGTACGAATTAGAAGATCGAGCGTCAAACCGTTCGAGAACGTTACTAATTCGTATAGCGTCAATCGCTTCGCTCAAAGATGCTTGGTACGTTCATTGACAGTTTGCCCCTCGAAGTTCTAATTCATACATGAAAATATGTTGCCCGAACTAAAATGATTACTAATTTGCTTCTCGAAACACGAAATTCTGCTATCGATACAGCGTGATGGCTTCTCGGAATGTTAGGTATTCGGTATGAAGAAAAACTGCATAGCAATAGGTGACGTTCTACAACAGTTTGACTATGCTCTTTAATACTTATACCGGGAAACAGTATGTCGAATGCGAACACCCTACAGCGGGTTTGACTCCCGATTTTCTAATTCATACAGGAAACTAAGGCGCCCGTTACTAATGTATATAGTAATTTGTTCCCCTGCACACGATGTTCTACTCTCGATACACCGGATTATACATTCGGAGTCTAAGGTCTTCAGTAAAACATTTGACTTTATACCAACTGATAACGTTCTCCAATGAATTGACACTCTATTTTAATATTAAAACCGTGAATAAAGGTGTCAATACTTTTCTGCGCGTTTACGTCCGGAATACCTGGTTTGACTTTCAGAATCATTGGATAGGTGACGATATTAACTAAGGTTTTCGATTCTCAACTAAGGTAGTTATGTTCCCGAATGGTTTTACCCTGAATCATGTAATTCATACATGAATTAAGGGTGCACGTCACTAAAATATATATCAATTTTCTCATCTGAACACGAGGTTATACATTCGATACAGCGGGTTACGCTCTCTGGAGGTAAGGCCTTCTGCAAAAAGTTTGTCCCTATACCAATATGTAAGGTCCTGCAACGGATCGACTATCTAATTTAATATCATACCGTGAATGAAGGTGTCTATTGCCAACACTCTTCATCGGTTTTACTCCAGGAATACATGGTTTGACTTTCGGAATCACAGGATGGGGGAAGCTATGGACTCAGCCGTTCGACTCTCAAAGAAGGTGGCAACGTTCCTGAACGATTTGACCCTCTATCTACCGTGTCAATCATGAAATTTTGGTGCCTATCACTAAAATGTATTCTAATGTATTTCTCTGAACACGAAGTTATACTCTCGATACTGCGAGATATCTTCTCGGCATGTAAGATCTTCGGTAAATGGTTAGACGCTATACGTATAAGGTACGTTCTACAACGGTTTGACTGTATGCCTCAATATTCATACCTTGAATTGAGGTGTCTATTGCCAATGCTGTACGCGGCATCGAGTCGCGGAGTACCTCGCTTGACTTTCGGAATCACAGGATAGGTGATGATATTGGCCTAACTCTTCGGCTCCCGAGGAAGGTGATAACGTTCTCGAACGGCCTGACGCTCGACCTTCCAATTCATCCATGAATTTGAGGTGCCAGTCATTAATACGTATATTAATTCCACTGAAACTTTTCATTTAAAGTACATTTCTTGAACTTAAATATTCGACATTTTGAAAAAAATCGAAAATAGCATAACAGCGAATTACAGTATAAATAGAAAAACGGGAGACTGAGAAAGCATGCATACGGTACATAATTTTGGGTAAAGATAATATAGATGACCATCCAATAATGGCAAACCGATTTGCCATACGCAAATACAATACATCGCCAATCGTGTCGCTACGGCAGCGTAGGTACACATACAGACAATCATATAGAATAATAAAAAGCATAACAAAATAATGTCATAATAGTAAACTCAGCTAACTCCAACCGCACCTTTACTAAAAAACACAATTTTTTAAAGAGTAAATTTAAAATTTTGAAAAATATCGAAAATATCACAACACAGAAGTAGAGCATGTATAAATAAATATACAACTGGGATAAAATGCATTTGGTACTAAACCAGGGTCAATGAAGATGATGAAGTCCAACCCGCAGCGCTGTTCCGAATTGCCGTTGGCAGTTACAGGACGTCGACTGTCGTGTCACTCCGACAGCGTAGGATCGTAAACAGACAATAATACAAAATAATTAAACGCTTAACAAAAAATTGTTATAAGCGTAAACTCATATAATTCAAAACACACATTTACTAAGCAATAAAATTTTTGGAATTCAAAATTGGAAACATTGAAAAAAATCGAATATATTGGAACAGTAATTTGCAGTATGCATTAATAAATGGAAGACTGATTGCAATTGCATACGACACAAAATCAAGGTTAACGAGGTTGCCGAAGACCAGCTAGTGCTGCCGCTCCGGTCTACAGTAAGCAACTACAAGACCGCTCCAGCCCTGATGCTCCGGAAGCGTAGGTACGTATACATAGAATCATATAAAATAATTACATGCTTAACAATATATTGTCATAAACGCCATCTCAACTAACTCAAATGACACTTTTATAAGAAATACATGTTTTGATACTAAAAATAGGAAATTATGAAAAATATCGAAAATATCGTAACAGTAAATTACAGTATGTATAAATAAATGGTAAACCTGTAAAAAGATGCATACGGCACTAAATAAAGTTTAATGAAATTATCGAAGAACATCCAGTTCGCATCGTTCTGCCGTACGCATCTAAAGAGCATCGCCAGTCGTGTGGCGCCCGCAGCGTATGAACGTATAGAGACTGTCATATAAAATAACAATAAGTTTAACAAAATACTGTCATAAGCGTACACTCAGCTAATTCAAATGACACTTTTACAAGAAATACAATTTTGAAAATTATAGATTGATAATTTTGAAGGAAGTCGAAAATATTACAACAGTAAGTTGCAGTATGTCGAAATAAATAGAAAACGGAAGAATAATGCATACGTTTCAGTATCAATGTTAATAAAATTAAAGAAAATCATCTAGTAGTGTCGCTCTGGTGCATCGTACTCAGCAAGATGTCCATCTCGTGCTAGTCGATCCGCAGCGCTGATGCGCATACGGTGAAGAGCCGTCTCTCGTCGGTTCGATATCGCGTACGCAACTTATTTATCGTTACAGACGAGAAATTACGACGCGTCAGCGTCCGAATACATGATATTATTAAGTTGTTCGAAAACAATTTTACATTCCTTTCCGAGGCATAAATGTGAAGTAGGCGAAGAATGTGATTTCCGTTCTGTGTCCGTAAAGAACATAATTACTTTCCGAACCACATACTTTAATTTGGTCCTCCGTCGGAAAAAAACAAAAATGCGTTCCGGACGTTCAATTGGCATCTATATCGAGTCAAATCCATATAACTTGCCGAGAAACCTATTGCGATGATATGATTTGTATTTGGTGCAACCTACCGAATTAAACGGATTTGGATACAATTTCGCCGGCGATGAAACGATTTCTATAGATCCTCAGCATCATGCGCGCAAATACGATCCTATGATGCAAAATCCACGTCAGTATCTCATATTTGCGTGACATTTGGTTCCTGTCGCAACGCGCGATACGATTCCGATACATGATTCAGCGAGAATTGTCAACGTGCCAGCGTCACAGTAGGTGCTATTATTGAGATGATCGGAACGAATTATCGTTTTCACTTCACGAGGCTTAATTGTTAAGCTTGCTGTGAGACAACTCATTTACTTCCTCGGTTCGGAATACACGGAATTACTTTCTGAACAAACAAATGCAATTAGACCTTCTACCGGCAAAAGGCGTAATTTCTTTCCGAAAAATCATATACTATGGGTCAGTGTATATTTAATGCAAATGTTAGAAAGAAACGAATTTAGAAGCAAATTCTATGTCAATGTAGCTTTTCTTATAGTTCTTTCACTGTTTGCGCCTAAATACTTTCTAATGAACCGAAATCAACGAGAATAACTAATATTTACATGACATTTTACTACCATCGCAAGCGCGCTGTTCACTTATGAAGCATGATTCCAGCGCTAAATTCAGCGTTTGATAGTCAGAATACGTTTTATTGTTGGGTTGTCCGGAAAGTAATCTCGGTTCTCATTTCATGCCACTTAATTGTGAAGTTGGATGTGGAGGAATACATTTACCTCCTATGATCGGAATTAATGAAAGTAGTTTCCGAATAACCTAATACAATTACGACCTCCGCGGGGAAAAACGACATGTTAGGTTTACGATATGTATGCGGAAAAGTTAAAAATACTCTCCGAACAACCAAAGACAGTCAGATCCTCCGCCGGAAGAAAGAACGAAATTTCATTCGGAACAATATAATACAACTTGGTCATTTATCGGGATATATCGAAATTACATTCCGAAAAACCAAATACAATGAATGAGTATATACTTCCTGCAGACGAGTCTAATAAATAGATGTGCACAGAAATTCACTGTCAATGTAAATATTTCAATAGTTTCACCGCTATGTGTGACTAAATATGATCCAAGGATGCGAAATGAATGCTAGTATCACACATTTACGTGACACTTGATTCCCATGGCAAACTCGCAGTTCGATTGTGATACTCGATTCAAACCTGACATCACAGATTTTTAGCGTCAATCATACGTGCTATTAATGGGCCGTTCGGAATGTAATACCATTTATGTTTCAGGCAGCTTAATATATCAAGCTGGCGGCGAAAAAATATATTCAGTTCCTCCAATCTGAAAACTAGAGACTAGTTTCGGAAATACATAATACAATTTGGTCCTTTGTCTGGAAAGAACGAAGAAAATTTCTGCAAACCCTAATACGATGAATAAGTGTATATTTGAAACAAACAACAAAAACAACTGGATACGGACAGAAATGCCAGCTCATGGTAAGGATTTATGTAGCTATTTCGCTATATGCGCTCAAACACGTCTCCCCGGTGCGAAATCATCGTGTGTATCTCATAATTAGGCGACTTCTGATACCCATTGAAAACGCGCGATTCACATGCGAAGCGCTATTCAAACTAGAAAATTCCTCATATCGGCGCCAGAACACCCGTTGTTAATCGGATGTTGGGAATGTCATTTCATTTTTCAGCTTGTTACTTGATTGCGAATTTGTTTGTGAAAGAATACATTTGCTTCTAATGCTCGGAAAAAACGTCCGTCGGGTATAAACGAGATTGCGTTCCAAACAACCTAATGCAGGTAGGTGTTGTATCGGGAATGAACTTAATTTCTTTCCGAAAATCCTAATGAAATGGATGAGCGCATATTTGATACAAAGCACTGAAATTAACGAATTTGAATGGATATTCAGCCACAAGTAACGGTTTTTATGGTTTCTCTGCTGTATATGCGCAAATACATTCCACTGGTAGCGAAATCAACGTGAGTAACTTATATTTACATGGCTTTTGATTCCCATTTCAAATGCGCGGTCCGCTTATGAAGCTCCAACCAAACGAACAATTTCAACGTTCTAGCGACAGAATACGTGCCATTTATGGCTTGTACAAAGTTATTTCGTTCTTTTTCGTCATGCGACTTAACAGTGTATTTTGCTGGGCGTGAATACAATTACGACTTCTGGTCAGAAGAACCGAAAATACTTTCCAAACAGTCTTATACGTATAGGCCCTCTGTTCCGAATAATCGACATTACATTCCGAACAACATAATGTAATTAAGACCTCTATCGGAAAAAGCGAAATTGCTTTCCACAAACCTAATATAGGTAGGTCCTCTGTCGGAAAAAAACAAAATTCCTTTCCGAACCACCTAATGCAGTTATGTCCTCCGTCGGGACGGAACCAAATTGTTTCCCGAAAAACATTGCAAAACGAATGTGTGTATATTTGTTGCATACCTCTGGAATAAGCGGATTTGGACAGACATTCGCTTTCAAAGTAACATTTTTTATAGTTTCGCTGCTCTATGCACGCTATCGCGTTCCAATACTGTGATGTCAACGGGAGTATCGCATGTATACATGGCATTTGATTCCCGTAGCCCAAGCGCGAACAACATACGATGGTTGATTCAAGTGAGAGATATCGGCCTTTCAGCGCCAAAATATGTGTCATTATTTGGCTGTTCGGAAAGTGACTTCCTTTTCTTTTCCATGTGGCTGTATTGTGAAGCTGGCTGCCAAATAATACATCTCATTCCTCCGTTGATATAAAACGAGTGTACTTTCCTATCAACATAATGCAATTAAGACCTCTATACGGAAGGAGCGAAATTACAATCCGAAAATCCTAATTCAAGGAATGACTGCATATTTCATGCAAACGACTGAAATAAACGCATGTGGTAACGAATACGATGTCAATCTAAGGAGTTTTATCATTTCTGCAATCCGTGCGAACAGATACGTTCTAATGCTACGAAACCGATGAAAGTATCTTATATGTACATCCGATGTGATTCCAATCGCAATCGCGCGATTCATACTAAAAGCACATTGCTCGCGAGAAATTTCAGTTCCTAAGCGTCAGAATACGTGGTATAATTTGGTTGTCCGAAAAGTAATTCTTTTTCTTTCACGCCGCTTTACTGTGAAGTTGGCTCTGAAGAAGTACATTTGCGTCCATTGTACAGAAGAATCGAAATTACTTTTTGATGTATCCAATAAAATTAGATCCTCGGTGGCGAATGAACGAAACTACTTTCCGAGAAACATAATAAGATTAGGTCCTGTGTCGATAAAAACGATATTACTTTCCACAGAACTTATTAAAAAGAGTGAATGTAGATTTAACGCAAACGACCTAAATAAACGGATATGGGTAGAAATACGCTATCATTGTTAAGATTTTTATAGCGTCACATGTTTATGCGCACATATATGTTCCTATCATTCGAAATCAACTTCTGTATCGCCAATATAAGTGACTATTGATTCCCATTGCAAACTCGCGATTCTCTTGCAACGCACGTTGCAAGCGGGAAGCTTCAGCGTTTCAGGGACAGAATACATTGCATTATTCGCTAGTTAGCAAAGAAATTTCATTTACTTTTCGTGCCTCCCAACTGAGAATTTGGCTGTGATGGAATGCATTTACGTACTCCACTCGGAAGGAAACGAAGATATTTACCGAACAACCAAATACCACTATGTCGTCTGTCGAATAAAATCGAAATTACATTCCGAAGCACCTAATTAACTGAATGAATGCATATTAGATGCTAACGACTGAAATAATCTGACTGACAGAAATTCGCTGTCAAAGTAACGTGGATTACAGTTTCTCAGCTACATGTGAGCAAATACATTCCATTAATGCTAAACAAAGGTGAGAATTTCACTTTACATGACCTGCGATTCCCATCGCCCCTTCCCAGCGACATACTTCTGAAACACCATTCAAACGAGAAATTTGAGGGTTTCCATGACAGAATACGCGATACAATTCGGTTGATATTAAGGCCAATCCGTTTTCGTTCTGGCGGCTCAATTATGAGATTAAACATGAAAGAATACATTAACGTCCGCTGTTCGGTAAGAACGAAATTACATTCCGAACAGCCTAACAAAATTATGCCCTCCGTCGGGAGAAAACGAAATTGCTCTCCGAACAAACTAATACAATTATATCCTCTATCAAGGAAAAACGAAATAAATCTGCGAAAAACCTAGAAAAATGAGTGATTGTATATTTTATGCAAATGACTGATATGATCCGATTTGGAATGATAATTGCTGTCAATGTAACAGTTTTTATAGTTTCCCCGTTCTATGCATGGACGTGAGTAACTCATATTTTCGTGACATTCGATTGCCCTCGCACACGCGCGAATCGATTGCTATGCGCCATTCAGTCGAGAGACGTCAGCGCTTCAGCCTCGGAATACGAGCTATTATTCGGTTGTCCGGAAAGTAATATAG
>NIJG01004891.1:0-14693 GCA_002201625.1 Euglossa dilemma
ACATTAATGTAAGGCGTCAAGCCGTAGGAGAACATTAGCAATTAGTATAATATCAGTAATTTTACCCAATATCTTCCCTTCCGAGAACCTAACCCGCTGTAGCGATTGTCTTATTTACTTTTCAGAGCAACAAGCAAGTAGAAATTTTAGAACACGGGCACGTTATTTTCATGTATGAATAGCAAAATGGAGAGTCAAACCGTTCGAGAGCGTTATCACCATCCATGAGAGTCGAGCGGCGAAGTCAATAGCTATACCTATCCAGTTATTCTGAGAAACAACCCAGGTATTACGGGAGTAAACTCGCTGAACCGCATTGGCTATAGTCACCTTAATTCACGGTATAGATATTAAGGTACACTGTCAAACCGTTGCAGAACGTTACCTATTGGTATATAGTCAAATTTTTTCCAGAAGTCGTTACATTCCGAGAAGCTACCCTGCTGTATGGACAGTATAACTTCGTGACCTGAGAAACAAAATTGTGTAAATTTTAGTGACGGGGAAATTAACGTCATGTATTAATCTGGTGATCGAGTGTCAAACGTTCGGGAACGATACCTACCATCCTTAAGAGTCGCAAAGCTACGTCAGTAGCATCACCTATGCCGTAATTCCGAAATTCAAACCAGGTGTTCCTGGGGGTAAATGCGGTGAACAGTATTTTGCAAAAGACACCTTAAGTCTCGGTATGAATATAAAAGTAGAGCATCAAACCGTTTGAGAAAGTTACTAATTGGCATAACGGCATACTCTTTACCCGTACCTCACCATCCGAGAACATAACACGTTGTACCACGGGTACAACTTCGTGCTCAGAGAAACAAATTAGTAGATATTTTAGTGATGGGCAGCTTATCTTTATGGACGAATAAGCAGATCGAGAGTCAAACTTTTGGAGAACGTTACCACGTTTCTTGAGATCCGCACATCTAAGTCAGTACCTCCACGTAGTCTATGACTCCGAGACTCAAACCAGGTATTCCGGGAGTAAATCCGCAGAATAGTATTGGCAATGGGCACCACAATTCACTGTATCAATATTAAAGTACAAAGTCAAACCATGTATAACGTAAACAATTTGTATATAGACAAACTTTGTACCGACAGCCTTACATTCCGAGAAGCCTAACCATATGGATTGAGATTATGACTTCGTGTTCAGTTGAAGAAATTAGTATACATTTCATTGACGGGCACCTTAACTTCGCGTATGAATAGGTAAATCGTGAGTCAAACATTTCGGCAACGTTTCCGCCCTCATTGAGATTCGAATGACTCTGTCAATAGATACGCATATCCTGATATTCAGAGAGTCATGCCAGGTATTCGAGGAGTAACTCCGGTGAACAGTATTGGCAATAGGCACCTTAATTCAATGTCTGCATATTAAAGCGGAACGACAAACCGTTGTAGAACGTTACCCATTGGTATAGATTCATACATTTTACCGACTGTCCTAGCTTCGGAGAAACTATCCCGCCGTATAGAGAGAATAAGGTCGTGATAACAGAATGAAATTAGTAACCATTTCAGTGACGGGTAGCTTAACTTCATGTATGAGTTAGGAGATCGAGGGTCAGACCGTCCGAGAACGTTACCCCTGCATTGGGAGTCGAGCGGCTAGGTCTGTAGCATCACCTATCCTTTGGTTCCGAAACTCGAACCAGGTATTCCTGGAGTAAATCCGCTGAATTGCATTGACAACCGACATCTTAATTCATAGTTTCAATCCTAATGTAGAGGGTCAAGCCGTTGTACACCGTTACCTATTCTTCTAGATTCAATGTTTCTACCGAAGCCCTTACTATATGAGAACATCACTGGCTGTATCGAGGGTATAACGTCGTGTCGACAGAAATTTATTATTATCCCTTTTAGCCACTGGCACCCTAATTTCATGTATGAATTAAAAGATCGATGGGCAAACCGTTAGAGAACGTTACCAGCTTCATTGCGAGATCAACTGGTATGCCAATAGCTTCAGCTATCCTGTGATTCCGAGAGTCAAACCTGGTACTCCTGGAGTAAACCCGCTGATCAGTACTGCTATTAAACACCATAATTCACGGCTGGAATATTCAAATACAGCGTGAAACCGGATGGGAACATTAGCTAATGCTATAAAATCAAACATTTTATCAAAGACCTTATCCACCGAAAAATAAACCCGCTGCATCGGGAGTATAACTTTGTGCTCCGGGAAAGAAGTATGTATTCATTTCAGTGAATGGGAACCATAACTTCATTTATGGATTAATAGGATCGAGAGAAAAACGGTTCGCGAACTTTACCACCTACTTGGAGAGTCGAACAGATAAGTCAATAGCTTACCCAGTCCTGTGATTCCGAGGGTCAAACCATGTATCCCGGGAGTATATCTGGTGGTCAGAATTGTCAATTGGCACCTTTACTCTTTGTATGAATATTAATGTAGGTAGTCAATCCATTGCAGAACGTGCACCATTGGTATAGAGACAGACTTTTTACCGAAGGCCTTACTGGCCGAGGACCTAACCCGCTGTAGGGAGTGCTTTGCTCAGTGGTCACGGAGTTAAATTAGTAGACATGTTACCGTACGGACACCTTATATTCAAGTATGTATAGCAAATTCGAGTGTCTAACCGTTCGAGGACAGTACCACCTTCTTTGCTAGTCGCACAGCTACGTCAATAACACAACCTATCCTGTGATTCCGAAATACAAACTAGGTATTCCGTAAGTAAATCAGCTGACCAGTATTGGCAATAGACACCTTACTACAAAGTATAAATGTTACGGAGGAGAGTGAAGCCGTTGGCGAACATTACCAATCCGTGCAAAGTCTTTCCTTTTACCGAGTACCCTACTTTCCGAGAACCTAACCCTCTGTAGCGGTCCTCTTGCATATCGTTCTCGGAAGTAAATTACTAGACATACTAGCAGAGAAGCACCACATTTTCATGAATAAAAGTCGGAATCGGGAGACAAACGGTTCGAGAGTCAGTCCTGGTATTCCGGGAGATTTTTCCTGGTAGTCCGCCGAAGATTTTAGGCAATAGGCATCTTAGTTCGATGTTAGAATATTACAGTAAATAGTCAAACTGTTTCAGACCGTTACGAATTGGTATAAAGTGAAACGTTTTACAGAAACGATATATTCCGCTAACCTCACCGGATTTATCCAGAGTATAAGCTCGTGTTCACATAAAAAATTAGTATTCATATCAGTGATGTCAACCTTAACTTAATGTACGAATTAAAATGTCGATGCTCAAGCCGCTCAAGAACGTTGCCACCTTCTGTAAGATACGAACGGCTATGCCAGTAGCTTCACCCATCCTGCGATTCCGAGAGACAAACCACGTACCCCGGAAGTAAATCCGCTTAACGCTATTGGTTATAGACACCTCAATCCACGGTATGTATATTAAAATGGAGCGCCAAGCTGTTTGAGAACATTACCAATTCGTATAAAGTCATTCCATTTTTGAATACCTTACCTTCTGATATCCAATCCTGCTGTAGCGAGTGCCCTGCTAATCGTTTACTGTAACAAATCAGTAGACATACTAACAGAGAAGGATGACGTTTTTATAAATAAATATCGTAATCGACAGATAATCCGATCGAGAACACTGCCACATTGTTTGAAGCGCGGGAGGCTAAGTCATTATCTTCACCTCTCCTGTGATTCCGAGAGTCAAACCAGGTATTCAGGGAGTACATACGCTGAAAAATATTGGCAATAGATACCTTAATTCACGGTGTAACTATTCAGGTACTGAGGCAAACCACCGGGGAACGTTATCAATTGAAACAAAGTAATTCCTTTTACCTAATACTGTACCATCCGAATACCCATCCCGCTGTAGCGAGTGTCTAGCTTATTCTTCACGGAAACAGATTACTAGAAATGCTAGCATACGGACATCACATTTTCATGTATAAATGTCAAAATCGAGAGTCAAACCGTTAGAGAAAGGTACCACATTCTTTGGGAGTCCAAATGCTAGTACAATATCTTCAGCTATACTGTGATTCCGAGAGTCGGACCGGTTGTTCCAGGAGTAAATGTACTAAACAGTATTGGCAACAGACACCTCAGCCCACGGTATGAATGTTAAAGTTGAAGGTCAATCCTACGGAGAACATTGCAAACTGGCGGAAAGTCACGCTCTTTACCGAAAGTATTTCCGTCCGAGAAGCCAACCCGCCGTATCGAGAGTACTACATCGTGGTTAGAGAAACACATTAGTACAAATTTTAGTTGCGGCACCGTATGTTCAGGTATGAATTAGAATATCGATGGTCAAACAGTTCCAGAACGTTACCGTCTTCTGTGAGGGACGAAAGGCTAAGTCAATAGCTTCACCTATACAGTGATTCGGAGATTCAAACCAGGTATTCACGGAGAAAATACCCTGAACAGTACTGCGTATGGACACCTTAATTCACGGTTTAAATATTAAGGTACTGAAGTCAAACCGTCGGAGAACATTATCAACTTAAATAAAAGTGATACTTTTTACCCAACAGGTTACCCTCCGAGAACCTAACCCGCTGTAGCGATTGTCTAGCTTAGTGTTCACGGAAACAAATGAGTGGACATTTCAGCAGATGTACACCTCAGTTTCCCGCATGAATAGAAAATCGATAGTCAAACTGTTCGAGAACGTTAGCACCTTTCTTGACAGTCGTACTCCTAAGTCAATAGCATTACTTAATCTCTTATTCCGAGAGATAGACCAGGAATTCCGAGTGTCTATCCGCAGTATAGTATAGGCAATAGATATCGTAATTCACATTATATATAGTAAAGTACAGAGTGATGCCGGTGTAGAACTAAACCTACTGGTGTATAGTCAAACTTTTTACTACATACATAACATTCCTAGATGCTATTCCGCTGTATCCAGAGAATAACATCGTGCTCAGAGAAGCAATTTCGTATGCATCCTAGTGACCGACACCTTAGTTTCATGCTTAAGTTAGAAGATCCTCCGTTAAACCGTTAGGGAACGATACAACCTCCTTCGGGAGTCGAACGGCTATGTCAATAGTTATACGTATCCTCCGATTCCGGGAGTCAAACCAGGTGTTCCAGGAGTAATTCCGCAGTACAGTATTGTACCTATCCGTGTAGTGTTAAGCTTTCTACAGAATGCCTTACCTTCCGAGAACGTATACCGCTGTTCCGAAACTATAAGTTAGTGTTCGGAGGTGTATATTAGTATACATTTTAGAGTCGGCACATTAATTTCATGTTTGAAATACAAGGACCGTGGGTGAAACCGTTACAGAACGATGCCAACTTCATTGATAGTCGAACGGTTACGTCAATAGCTTCATCTATCCTGTGATTCCAAGAGTTAAACCATGAATTCCGGCAGTAAATATGCACCTCTATTCGCCATATGGACTATAAAGTAGAGAGTGTATCCGTGGAAGATCGTCACAAACAGTTATACAGTCAAACTTGTCAACGAAAGCCTTATCTTCCGAGAAGCTAATGCTCCGTATTTAGGGTACGACGTCGTATTTATAGAAGTACATTATTACACTCTTTGGTTTCGGCCTACATAATTTCCTGTATGAATTAGTAGATCGAAGGTCATACCGTTAGTGAACGATCCCACCTTCTTTGAGAGTCGAATAGCTAAGGCAATAGCTTCACTTATGCTGAGATTCCGAGAGTGAAACCAAGTAATCCCGGAGTAACTGTGCTGTACAGTAGTGGCAATAAATACATTAATTCGCGGATTGAATATTAAAATAGATCGTCACCCCGATTGAGAACGTTACCAATTGCTATAAAGTCAAAAGTTTTACTGAAGTCCTTACACTCCGAAAAACTATCCCAATGTATCGCGAGTATAACTTCATGTTTAGAGAAGCACATAAGTCGCCAACGTTTTTTTGAGTCGCACTAATGAGTCAATAGCTGCACGTATTCTCTGATTCCAAGAGTGAAAGCTGAAAAACCGCGACTAAACGTGATATACAGTGTTGGCTTTAGGCCCGCAATTTCACGGTATGAATATTAAAGTACAAAGTCAAAGCGATGTAGAACGATACCAATTGCTCTTTAACCCGACTCTTTACAGCAGGACTTATTTTCCGAGAAGCAAACTCGCTGTATAGAAATTATATCGTCGCGTTCAGAGAAGCAAATTAGTATACATTTCAGTTTCAGGCACATTAATTTCATCTATGAATTGGAATATCGATGGTCAAACCGTTCGGGAGCGATACCACCTTTCTTGAGAGCCGAAAGGCTAAGTCAGTGGTTTCACCTATCCTGTGATTCCCAATGTCAATCCAGGTATTCCGGCAGTCACTCCGCTGTACACTATTGACTATGGACACCTTAATTTTCAGTTTGAGTAGTAATGTAGAGCGACATTCCGTTTGAGAGCATTGCCATTTGGTATAAGGACAAACACTTTACTAAAGCCTTACGTTCGGAGAAGCAAACTCGTCATTGCGAGAGTACAACTTAATGTTCAGGGAAAGAAATTAGTCTTCATTTCAGTGACGGGAACTAAATCTTCATTTATGAATTAGAAGATCGAAGGTCCAGCAGTTCGAGAACGATACCATCTTCGTTGAGAGTCGAAAGGATAAGTTCAGAGCTTTACCCAACCAATGCTACCGAGAGTCAAGCCTGTCATTCCCGGAGTAAATGCCCTGTGCATTGTTGGCAATAGACACTTAAACTCAGGGACGGAATATTAAGGTAGAGTGTCAATCCGAATGAGACCGCTACGTATTGGTATAAAGTGAAACGTCTTACTGGAGACCTTACGCAACGAAGGACTGACGCGAAGTACCTATATTATAACATCATGTTCAGAGTAACAAATTAGTATACATTTTAGTGACTGGCACTTTAACTTCATGTATGAAATAGAAGATAGGATGTGAAACAATTCGATAAAGTTGCCACACTCTTTATGATTCGAACGGGTAAGTCAATAGCATGGCATTTCCTGTTATTCCGAAAGTCAAACCAGGTATGCCGGGAGTAAATACACGCATGAATATTGTCATTACACACCCTAATTCGCGGTATCAGCATTAAAGTACAGTGTCAAACTGATGTAGAACGTTACTTATTGGTATCGAGTTAAACCATTTATAGATGGCCATACCCTCCGAGAACCTATCCCTTTGTATCGAGAGTATAACTACATGATCAGACAAGGACATTGGTATACATTTTAGAGACGACACCTAATACCACGTTTGAAATAAAAGATCCAGGGTCAAACCTTCCGAGATAGTTACCACCACCTTTGGAAGTCGAACCGCTAAGTCAATAGCTTCACTATATCCAGGAATTCCGAGAGGCAGACCAGGTACTTACGGGAGTAAGTGCCATGAACAGTTTTGGCAGCAGACACCATAATTCACGGTATGAATATTAAAGTATAGCGCCAAAGCGTTTGAGGGCGTTAGCAATTGGTATAAAGTCAAACGTTTTATCGAACGCCTTACCTTCCGCGAACCTCACCAATTCATCGAGAGTATAAGACAGTGTCCACAGAAAGGAATTAGTATTCATTGGAGTGACGGGCACCTTATGTTTGTTTATTAATTACATGATCCAGGGTCAAATCGGTCGAAAACGATACCGTGCTGATTGAGATTCGAACGGCTAATTTGGTGGCTTCAAATATCTTGTGTTTCCGACAGTCATACCAGGTATTCCTGGAGTTAATACGCTGAACAGTATTTTGGCATCAGACTCCTCATTTCACGGTTAGAATATTAGTGCAGACCGTCATACCGTTGTTGAACGTAGCCAACTGGTATAAAGTCAAACGTTTTACTGAAGACCATACCCAGCGGAAAATTAACCTACTGTATGCAGAGAATTGGTATAATGTAAAACATTTTACCGAATACCTTACCTTTTAAGAACCTAATTCTGTTCATAGACACTATAATTCTCGGCATGAATATTAATGTTGAGAGTCAAACCGTCGGGGAACAATACCAGTTGGTAAAAAGTCGTTCACTTTAACCAATACCTTACATTCCGAAGACTCAAAACGTTGTAGTAATTGCCATGCTTAGTGCCCACGGAAACAAATTAGTAGGCATTATAGCAGGAGCACACCTTATTTATATATATGGATGAGATGATCGAGAAGCAATGCGATCCATAACTTTACCACCCTCTTTGAGAATCGTACATCTAAGAAAACAGCTTCACCTACTTTGTGATTCCGTGAATCACACCAGGTATATCAGGCAGTAAGTTCGCTGTACTGTAATGGCAATGGACACTTTATTTCACGGCATGGATATTAAAATAGGGGTTCAAGCCGATGAAGAACGATGCAGATTGGAATGGAATCAAACTTTTTGCCGTAAATCACGCCTTGCGAGAATGTAACCTGCTGGACAGAGTGACTAGCTTAATATTCACCTAAACAAACAAGTGCGCAGTGTAGCAGAGAGGACGCCATAATTTTATGTACGAATAAGCAGATCGGGTGTCAAACTTTTCGTGAACATTACCACGTTTCTAGAGAGCAGCAAAGCTAAGTCAGAACCTCCACGTAGTCTATGACTCTGAGACTCAAACCAGATATTCCGGGAGTAAATCCGCTGAATAGTATTGGCAAGAGGCACAATAACTCACGTTATAAATGTTACAGGACAAAGTCAAACCATGTACAACGTAAACCATTTGTATACAGACAAACTTTTTACCGAGAGCCTTACATTCCGAGAAGCCTAACCAGCTGCATCGGGAGTATGACTTTGTAATCAGAGAAAGACATTAGTATACATTTTATTGATGGGCATCATAATTTCATGCATGAATTATATGATACGGGGTGAAATCGTTCCAGAACAATAGCACCTTCTCTGAGTGACGCACAACTAAGTCACAAACTCCACCTCTCGTGTGATTCCGAGGGTCAAACACGGCTGTTCCGCAGAACGGTACTGACTCTAGACACATTAATTCGTTGTATATTCTTAAGAACCTGATTTACTATTCGGAATCATAGGATATGTGCAGCTGTTGAGTTAGATGTGCGACTCTCAAGGAAGGAGATAACGTTCTCGAACGCATTGTCTCTCGATGTTGATACGTATACACAAACATGTGGTCTCCGTCTGCGAAAATGGCTCCTAATTTGTTTCCGTTGATATTAAGCAGGACACCCGCTACAGCAGGCTTGGATCTCAGACGGTAAGGTATTCAAAAATGGAATGACTTTATACGAATAGGTATTGTTATCAAACGGTTTGACGCTGTATTTTAATATTCAAACCGTGAATTAAGGTGTCTATTGTCAATACCATCCACTGGTTTTACGCTTGGAATACCTGGTTTGACCCACGGAGTCACAGGATGGATGAAGCTGTTGTCTCTTCGTTTGCGATCCCAAACAATGTGCTTCCTTTCTCTGACGGATTGACAGTCGGTTTTGAAATTTATACATGAAAATATGGTGTTCTTTTGCTAGCTTGTCTACTAATCTGTTTCCGTGAATATTCAGCAATACACCCGCTGCAGCGGGATAGCTTCTCGGAAGGTAAGGTGTTTGATAAAATGGATGACTTTATATAAATATTTATTGTTCATCCACGGCTTGACTTCATACATTCTTATTTATACCGTGAATTAAGGTACCCTTTGCCAGTGCTGTTCAACGCGTCATCACCCGGAATTCCTGGTTGGGCCCATGGAATCACAAATTAGGTGAAGCTATTGACTCAGACTATCGAGTCTCAAAGACAGTGGTAATATTCTCGAATGGCATAGCCCGCGACCGTCAAATTCATACATCAAGCATGGTTGCCCGTCACTGAAATGTAAACTAATATGTCTCTCTCATCCAGAAGTTTAACTTTCGTTACGGCAGATTAGGTTCTCGGAAGATTAGGCTTTCAATAGGAAGAACGACTATATACAAGTTGTTAAGGATCATCAACGGATTGACACTGTAGTTTAATATTCATACCGTGAATTAAAGTGTCCAGTGCCACTACCTTCCAGTGGATTTACTCCAGGAATAGCCGGTTTCACTCTCGGAATCACGGTATAGGGGAAGCTATTGAAATAGCCGTTCGACTTTCAAAGATTGTGGTATCGCTCTCGAACGGTTCGACGCTCCATCTTCTACTTAATACATGAAGTGAATACCCCCGTCACTAAAATGTATAATAATTTGCTTCTTTGAGTACGAAGTTATACTCTCGATACAGCATGTTATCTTCTCGCAAGGTTAGGCCATCGCCAATAGGTTTGAATCTACACCAATACGTTTCGGTGGCAACAGTTGGACTCAGCACTTTGGTATTTATATCGTCAAATAGGGTGTCTAATGCCAATAGTGTACAGCGGAATTACTCCCGGAATACCTGGTTTGACTCTCCGAATCACTGTATAGGTGAAGTTATTGACTTACCCGTTCGTCTGTCACAGAAGGTGTTAACCTTCTCGAACGCTACGACACTCGATATTTCAGTACATCCATAAATTTAAGGCGCCGCCACTAAATTGTATACCAACCTGTTTCTCTAATCACGAAGCTATGCGCTCGGCACGACGGGATAGCTTCTCGGAAGGTATGGTATTCGGTAAATGGTATGAATTTATACGAATTGGTAATGATCTCCAACGGCTTGTCTCACTACATTAATATTCCAACCGTGAAGTAAGGTGTTTATTGCCAATTCTGTTTGGTGGATTTACTTCTGGAATACCAAGCCTGACTCTCGGAATCACAAGTAAAGGGGAAGCTATTGACGCAGCCGTTCGACTCCCGAAGATGCTAGTATAGTTTTCGAGCTGTTTGACACACGATCTTCTAATTTATACCTGATGTAAAGGTGCCCATCACTGAAATGAATACTAGATTCTTTCTGTGAACATGAACTTATCCTCTCGATGAATCCGGCGAGGATCGCGGAAGATAAGACCATCGATAAAACGTTTGACTTTATACCAATTGGTCTCGCTCTCGAACGGTAAGACGCTCTAATTTTGTATTCATATCGTGAACTAAGGCGTCTATTGCAAATACCCGGCAGCGAATTTACTCCAGGAATATCTGGCTTGACTCTGGAAATCGTAGAATAGGTGTAGCTATAGATATTGCCGTTCGTCTCTCACAGAGGGTGGCAACGTTCTCAATACGTTTGACCTTCTATCTCCTAATTAAAATATGAAATTAATGTACCGTAACTTAATTGGATAATAATTTGTCCCATTGAACACCATGTTATACTCTCGATACTGCGGGTTAGCTCTTCGGAGGGTCAGGCCTTGAGCAAAGTGTTTGACTTTATACGAATTGGTATCGCTCTCAATCAATTTGACACTATACTTTACTATTCAAACCGTGAATTAATGTATCTGTTGCCGATACGGTTCAGCGGACTTGAGCCCGGAATACCTAGTTTGACTTTCCGAACCACTGGATATGTGAATCAATTGACTTAGACTGTTGAATATCAAAGATGGTGGTAGCGCTCCCGAACGGTTTGACTTTCGAATTCTCGATGCATGCATAAAAATATGATGTCCGTCGCTAAAATATATATTAATTTGTTCCTCTGAACACGATGTAATACTCTCGATACAGCTGGTTAGTTATTCGGAAGGTACGGCCCTCGGTGAAATCTTTGACACTATACCAATAAGTAACATTATACAGGGCTGAGACTCTCTACCTTATTATTCATAAGGTGAATTATGTTGTTTCTTCCCAATACTGTGCAGCTAATTTAGTACTGAAATAACTGGTGTGACTCTCGAAATCACAGGATAGCTGATGCTATTGGCATAGCCGTGCGACTCTCGAAGACGGTGGTAACTTTCTCGATGGTTTGGCCCCTGATTTTGTACTTCCCAGATAAAAACAACTTATCTGCCTGCTATAATGTACAGTAATTTCTACCATTGAACTACATATCATGATCTCAATACCGCGCGCTAGGCTTCCGGAGGATAAGGTCTTGCGTAAAACGTTTGACTTTGTACAAATTGGTAACGTTCTCAAACGGTATGACTCTATACAGTCAATATTCATACAGTGAATTAATGTTACTATTGGCTATACTATTGAGCGGATTTGCTCCTTGAAATCCAGGCTTAACTCTCGGAATCACAACTTTGGTAAAGATATTGACCCAGCCGTTCGACTCTCAAAGATGGTGCTAAAGATCTCGAAGAGTTTGACACTCGAACTTCTAATTCATACATGAAATTAAGGTGCTGTCACTGAAATGTCTACTAATTTCTTTCCCTGAATCCGTAATTATTCCCGCGATACAGCGGGTTATGTTCTCGGAAGGTAAGGTACCCAGTAAGGAGTATGACGAAATACGAATTGGTAACGTTCTCCAGCGGTTAGACTCTGTACTTTAATATTCATACAGGGAGTTGAGGTGCTTATTGCCAGTACTGTTAAGCGCATTTACTCCTAGAATACCTGTTTTGCCTTTGCGAATCACAAGATATCTGCAGTTATTGACATAAAGGTTCGATTTTCCAAGAAGGAGTTACGGTTCTCGAACTGTTTGACTTTCCATTTTGCTACTCATACATGAAAATAATGTGCCAGTCTGCTAAAATTTCTAGTAATCCCATTCCGTGAACAATGAGCAGCGCACTGGTTACAGCGGGTTTGGTTCTGCTATGGTTAGGTATTCTGCAAAAGGAATAACATTATACGTACAGATAATGTTCCCTGAAGGTTTGACTCTCTACTTTAATATTCATACCGTGAAATAAGATGTCTATTTGCAAAGCGGGTCATCGGATTTACTTCCGAATACCTCGTATGACTCTTGGAATCTTGGAATAGGAGAAGCCATTAACTTATCCAATCGCTACTCGCAGATGGTGATAACGATATCGAACGGTTTGATTCCCAATCTTCTAATGCGTACATGAATCTAAGGTGCCCGTTACTAAAATGTATACTAATTTGTTACTGTGAACACCATGTTGCACTGTCCGCACAGCGCGTTAGGCTTTCGGAGTGTAAGGCCTTCAGTAAATCGTTTGACTTCATACAAAGCTGGTAACGCTCAAAACGACTTGACACTCTACTTTAACATTCGAACCGTGGATTATGGTGTCGAATGCCAATACCCTTCAGCTGGTTAACTCCCTGAATTCCTGGTTTGGCTATCGGAATCAAAGGATATGTGAAGCTATTGATCTAGCCGTTCGACACTCAAGGAGGGTGGTAATGTCCTGGATGGGTTTGACCATCGATATTCCAATTCATAATTGAATTTAATGTATCGTCAATGAAATGTATACTAATTTGCTTCTCTGAACACGAAGTTATACTTTCAATACGGCCGATTTGACTCTCGGAGGACAAGGCCTTCGGGAAGAAGAATGACTGTATACATATTGATAAAGATCTACAACGGTTTGACACTGCACGTGAATAGTAAGTGCTTAGTTCTCGGTATGAATAGGAAAGTATAGTGTCAAACTTTTTGATAGCGTTACCAATTGGCATAACGTCAAACGATTTAACGAAGACCTTACCTTCTGCCGTCCTCACCCGCTTCATCGAGTGTATAACTTCGTGTTCAGAGAAAGAAATTAGTATTTATTTCAGTGACTGGCACTTTACATTCATGCATGAATTCGAAGACCAACGGTCAAACCTTCCTGGACCGTTACTAACTTCTATCCTATTCGAACAGCTACGTCAATAGCTTTACATATCCTGTGCTTCCGAGTATCATAGCGTGTACTCCTGGAGTACATCCTCTGTTCATTGTTGGTAATAGACTCCTTAATTCACGATTTGAATATTATAATATGGCGTCAAGCAAATTGAGAACGTTACCAATTGCTATAAAGTCAAGCGTTTTACCGAAAGCCTTACCCTTCGAAAAACAAACCCGCAGTAACGGGGGTATGACTTCGTGTCCAGAGAAAGAAACTAGAACTCATTTCACTGCCGAGCACCTTAACTTCATGCATGAATTTAGATGATTGGGGGACAAGCCGCTCGCAAACGCAACCACCTACTTTGAAAGACTAACGGCTAAATCAATGGCTTCACAGATTTTGTGATTCCGAGAGTGAAACCATTTAATCCGTGAGTAAATCAATTATACATTACTAGCAACAGAATTCTTAACGCACGTTATGGATAATAAAGTACAGGGTCAATCCGTTGTTGAACCTATCCTATTAGTATACAGTTTAACATATTACTGAAGCCCTTGACTTCCGTGGGGCCATCCCACTGCATCGGGAGCCTACATTCGTATTCGCAGAATAACATTGGTATGCACGTTAGTGACGGGCACCTTTAGTCCATGTACGAATTAGAAGATCGTGAGTCTAACCGTCCGAGAACGTTACCACCTTCTCCTGAGTCGAACGGCTACGTCAGTAACCTCACCTATACTGTGATTCCAAAAGTGCATCCATGCATTCCGAAAGTAAATCCTCTGAAATATAGCGACAATAGACACCTAAATTCTCGGTTTGGTCATTAATGAAGAGAGTTAAGACGTCGGAGAACATTACCAACTCTTATACAGTCAAACGTTTGACCGAAGGCCTTAACTTCTAAAATGCCAACACGCTGTATAGAGAGTATAACTTGGTATTCAGGGAAGCAAGCTGGTATGCATTTTAGCCACGGGCACCATAATTTCAGGAACGAACTATAAACATCGAGGGTCAAACCGCCATCTTTGAG
>NIJG01004935.1:0-11109 GCA_002201625.1 Euglossa dilemma
TTCACTCCGCGAATTATAGTATCTATTGCCAATAATGTACAGTGCAATTACTCCCGGAATATCTCGTTTGCCTTTCGGAGTCACAAGATAGGTGAAGCTATTGTCATAGCTGCTCGAATCCCAAAGAAGGTGGTGACATTCTCTAACGGATTGACCCTGGATCTTCTTAGTCACAATGAAATAAAGGCCCACGTCACTAAAATGTTTCCTATTTGATCCTATGAACACGTACTTATACTCTCGCTGATGCCGGTGAGGTTCCTGGATGGTGCGGCCACGGATGGAACGTTTAACTTTATAAATATTGGTAACGTCCACAAACGGTTTGACGCCCGATTCTAACATTCCAACCACGAATTGAGGTGCGTATTGCCAATACTGTACAGCGCATTTACTCCCGGAATTCATGGCTTGACACTCGCCATCGCAGGATGCGTGAAACTATTGACTTAGCCGTTCGTCTCGCACAGAAGGTGGCAACGTTTTCGAACGGTTTGACCATCGATCTGATAATTCATGCATGAGGTTAAGGTGCCCGTCACTAGAATGTATACTCAGATGTTCCTCTGAATATCTTGCGATACTCTCGATACAGCGCATTAGGCTTTCGGAGGGTAAGGTCATATATAAACCGTTTGACTTGATACCATTTGGAATCGTTCTCAAACGGTTTGACGCTCTTCTTTATCACACAATCCGCGATCTAAGGTTACTGTTGCCAACACTGGTTAGCGGATTTACTTCGGGAATACCTGTTGTGACTCTCGGAATCACAGGATAGGCGAAGCAGTTGAATAAGCCGTTCGAATTTGAAAGAGGGTGGTAACGTTCCAGAAATGTTTCACACTCGATCTTCTGACTCACATATGAAGTTAAGGTGCCCGATACTGAAATGAATTCTAATTTCGTTCCCTGAACACGAACTTATTCTATCATTGAAGCCGACAACGTTTGCGGAAAGACAGGCCCTCGGTGAAACGTTTGACTTTATAGCAGTTTCTAACTCGCTCAAACGGTTTGACGAACAACTTTGACATCAACCCGCGATGTAAGGTGTCTATTGCCAATACTGTTCGCCGGACTTACTTCCGGAATACCCGGTTTGCCACTGAGAGTCACAGGATAGGTGAAGTTACTGACATAGCTGTGCGTCTATCAAGGTTGGTGGTAACGTTCTCGATGGGTTTAATGCTCGATCTTCTAATACACATATCGAAACAAGGTGTGTCTCAGCTGTAATGTCTACTAATTTTGTTTTCGTGAACAGTAAGCAAGACACACGCAACAGCGGGTTAGGATCTAGGAAGGTTATGCATTCGGTAAAAAGAATGACCCTATATAAATAGGCAATTTTCTCCGACGGATTGACCTTCTACTATGATATTCATGCCGTGAATTAAGGTACGTATTGGCAATTTTGAACAGCGGATTGACTGGCAGAATTCCAGATTTGACTATCGGAATCACAGGATAGGTGCAGCTACTGTCTTTGCCGATCGATTTTGAGGAATGTAATAACGATTTCGAAAGGTCTGACACTCGATCGTGTTAGTCATACATGGAGTCAAACCGCCGGTCAGCATTATCAATTAAAATAAGGTAATTCTTTTTAACCAATACATTACCTTCCGAGAACCTATCCGGCTGCAGCGAGTGTCTATCTTTGCTTTCACTGAACCAAATGAGTAGACATTCCAGCAGACAGACACCTCAGTTTCCGTATGAATAGCAAAATTGTGAGTCAAACTGTTCCAGAACGATAGCACCTTATTTTAGAATCACATTGCGAAGTGAATAGCTTCACCGACCCTGTTATTTCGAGGGCCAAACCAGGAATTCCGAGAGCATATCCGCAATATAGTACTGGCAATAGACACCATATTTCACAGTATAAATAGTACAGAACACAATCATACCGTTGTAGATCTTTATCTACAGGCAAAGAGTAAAACTATTTACAGAAGGCCTTTCCTTCCGTGATGCCAACCCGCTGTGTCGAGAGTAAAACTTAGTGTTTAGAGAAGCATGTTAGTATACGTTTTATGACGGGAACCTTATTCTAATTTTCGAGTAAGAGAGCAGATGGACAATCCGTTCGAGATCGTTACCACCTTCTTTGAGAGTCGAACGGCTAAGTCAATAGCTTCACCTATGCATTGATACCGAGGGTGAATTCAGGTATTCTGCGTGAAAATACGCAGTACAGTATTGGCAATAGACACCATAATTTACGATATATATAGTGATATAGAGGTTCTAACCATCATAGAACGTTACCTACTGGTAGAGATTCAAACATTCTACCGGAAAGCAAATCCTCCGGCAACCCGATCCGCTGTAGCGACTGTCTTGAGAATGTTCGCGAAAGCAATTTAGGACATATTTGCGGACAGACACCACATGTTCGTGTGGAAATATCAACATTGAGAGTCAAAGTGTCCGAGAATGTTACCGCCATCCTGGAGGTTCGTGCGACTAAGTCTATACCCTCAACTATTCTGTGATTCCGCTGGTCCAACCAGGTACTACGGCAGTAATTCCGGTGAACAGAATTGGAAACAAACACCCTAATCCACAGTTTGAATGTTAACGTAAAGCGGGAAACCGTTGCAGAACGTTGCCTATACGCATAAAGCCGGCATTTAAAACGAATACCATACCATGCAAGAACCTAACCTGCTGTAGCGAATGTCTTGTTTAATTTTCACGGAAGCTAATAAGTAGACATGTTAGCAGACGGCTACCGCATTTTCATGTATAAGTTTCAAAATCGAGAGTAAAACGGTTGGAAATCGATACCACCTTCATTGGGAGTCGAACTGCTAAGTCAATAACTTCACCCATCCTGTGATTCCTAGAGATAAACCACGTATTCCTGGAGTTAATTCGCTGAAAATTATTCGCAACAGACACCTTAATTCACGGTTTGAGTATTAAAGTACAGCGTCAAACCCTTTGAGTGCATTGCCAATTGGTATAAATTCATACACCTTAACAACGGTCTTGCCTGCGGGGAAGCTAACCCGCCGTTTGGAGAGTATAGCTACGTGACGAGGGAAACACATTAGTATACAATTTCGTGACGTCACCATAGCTCTATCGATCCTGCAATTCCGAGATTGAAACCAGGCATTCCGAGAGTAAATCTGCTGGACTCTATTAGTAATGGAAACCTTAATTCACGGTTTGAACATTAAAGTAGAGAGTCAAGCTGTCGGAGATCATTATCAATTGTTATTGTGTTCCTATTTCTACCGATGGCCTTTCCTTCCGGAAACATAACTCGCATTATTCAGATAATATTTTCGTGTCCATGGAAACAAATTAGTATACATTTTAGTGACGTATACCTTAACTTTATGTACGAGTTAGAACAGCGAGGGACAAACCGTTCCACAACGCTACCACCTTCTTCGAGAGCAGAATTTCTAGATGAATAGCTACACCTACCCTGTGATTCCGAGAGTCAAACCAGGTCCACGGAATGAAATGCACTGTACAGTACTGGCAACGACACCATAATTCACGGTATGAATATTAAAGCAGACCGTCGTACTGTTGCAAAACGTTACTTATTGTTATAGACTCAAACCTTCTACCGATCGCATTACCTTCCTAGAAACTGACACGCTGTATCGACATTAGAACTTCGTGTTGAGATATGCAAATTGGTACACATATATGTGACGGGCACACTAATTTCGTGTATAAATTGGAAGATTTGGAGGCAGACTGATCCAGATCGTTACCACATTCTTTGAGAGTTGAGCGGCTATGTCAATAGCTTCACGCACCCTGCGATTTTGACAAGACAACCAGATATTCCCAGAGTGTATCCGCTGAACAGTATTGGCCAAAGGCAGCTTAATACAGTGTATGAATATTATACTACTGTGGCAAACCGTTGTAGAACGTGACATATTTGTATGAAGACACGCTTTTGACCGATAGCCTCACCTTCCGAGAAGATAACCCGCTGTGTCTGGAGTATAGCTTCGTGGTTAGAGAAGCACATTCCTATAAACTTTAGTGACTGCGTCATATGATCATGTATGAATTAGAATATCGATTGTCAAAGCGCTTGAGAGCATTACCACTATCATTGAGAGTCGCACAGCTACGCCATTAGCTTCACCGAACCTGGGATTCCCAGATTAAAACCAGGCACTCCAGGATTAAATCCGCTGAAATGTATTGGCAATATACATATTAATTCACGGTTCAAATATTAATGTCGCTCGTCAAATCTTTGTTGAATGTTACCGACTCGCATGGCGTCAAATTTTTTACCGAAGGCCATTTCATCCGAGAAGTCCAACCCGCTGCAGCAAGTGTCTTGCTCAGTGTTCAAGGTAGCAAATTAGCAGCATTTACTCCGGAAATACATGGTTTGACTCTTAGAATATTGGAATACGTCAAGCTATGGACTTGCCCGTTCTTCTCTCAAAGAAAGTTGTAACGTTCTCGAACGGTTTGACACTCGATCTTCTATGTAATACATGAAATTATGGTGCCTGTCACTAAAATTCATACCAACGTGCTTGTCTGAACATGAAGCAACAATCTCTACCCAGCTGTATAGCTTCCAGACAGGTAAGACCATCGGTAAAATATTTGACTTTATACCAACAGGTAACTCTCTACAACGGTTTGCCTATGTATAGTAATATCAATACCGTGATATAGGGTGTCTAAGACCAATACAGTACGGCGGATTTATTCCCGGTATATCTGGTTTGATTCTCGGAATCACAGGGTATGTGAAGCTATTGACTTAGCCGTTCGAATCTCAAGGAAGGTGGTAACGTTCGCGAACGCTAACGCTCGAACTACTATGTCATTCATGAAATTATGGTTCCCATTACTAAAATGTATACTAATGTGTTCCTCTGAACACGAAGATATACTCTCGATACGGATGTTTACGTTCTCGGCAGGTGTGACTTTCGGTAAAATGTTTAACTCTATACAAATAGGTATCGCTCTGCAACGGTATGACGGTCTGCTTTAATATTCATTCCGATAATTTAGGTGTCTATTGCCAATACGGCATGGGGCACTTACTCCCAGAGTGCCTATTTTGACTCTTAGAATCTTAGAATACGTGAAGCGGTTAACTTAGCCGTTCGAATCCTAAAGAATGTGGTAACGTTCTAGAGTAGTTTGACTCTCGAGTTTGCTATTCACGCATGAAAATGAAGTTTCCATCTGTTAAGATTACGACTATTTTGTTCCCGTAAGCCGTAAGCAGGACACTCGATGGTTCGGTGTTCGTTCCAGGAAGATAAGTTATTCGATAGAAGGTTTGACTTTATACCAGTTGGTATCGATCTCGAGCGGTTTGCCGTTCAACTTTAGTACTGGAACAATGAATTAGTGTGTCTATTGCCAATACTGGACAGAAGATTTACTCCCGGAATACCTGGCTTAACTTTCGCAATCGCAGGATAGGAGAAGCTGTTGACTTGTCCGTTTGTCTAACGCAGAACGTGGTTACGTCCTCGAACGGTTTGACACTCGATCTTCTAATTCATACATGCAATTAAGGTGCCCGTCTCTGAACTGATTACATATATCTTTCTCGGAACACGAAGTGAGTTTCGTGGAAGGTAAGTTCTTCGGTAAAATGTTTGACTTTATCGCAATTGGCAGCGTTCTCAACTTTTGTGACGCCGTATTTTAATATCCAAACCGTGAATTAAGATGTCAGTTGCCATCACTCTTTAGCGATATACACCCGGATTACCTGATATGCCTCCCGCAATCACGGGGTAGTTGAAGCTATTGACTTAGCCGGCCGAACATGAAAGAGGGTGGTAACGTTCTCCAAATGTTTGACCGTCGAATTTATTCGTGAAATTCAGGTGCCCGTCGTTATAATTAATAGTAATATGATCCACTGAACAAGATGTTATACTCTAGATACAGAGGGATAGATTCGCGGCATGTTAGGCTTTCGATAAAATGTTTGACTCGATTCAAATTGGTAACGTTCTCAAACGGCTTGACGCTCTATTTTAATATTCAAACTGCGAATTAAGGTATCTATTCCCAATAGTGTTCAGCGCATTTACTCCCGAAATGCCACATTTGAATCTCGGAATCGAACGAGAGGTGAAGCTATTGACATAGCCGTTCGATACTCAATGCGGGAGGTATCGTTCTCAAACGGTTTGACTCTGAATCTTCTAACACATACATGAAGTAATGGGGCCTGTAATTAAAATGTTTTCTAATTTGTTTCTCTTGTCACGATGTCATGCTCTCGATACTGCGTGATACGTTCTCGGAAGGTAACGTTGTCAGCAAGTAGAATGACTCTATAACTATTTGTAATGCTCCCCGACGATTTGGCTTCCTACTTTAATGCTCATGCCGAGAGTTTAGGTGTCTGTTGTCAATGCTGTGCACTGAATGTGCTCCAAGTGTGCCTGGATTAACTATCGGTATCACAGGGTAGTTGAAGGTATTGACGTAGCTGTGCCACTCTCAATGAAGGTGGCTATGTTCTCGAATAGCTTGCCCTCGATATTCCTCTAAATGCATGAAAATAATGTATCCGCCAGCTAAAATGAATAATAATTTGAACACTTGAAAACTAAGGGACACAATCGCTGCATCGGGTTGCGTTCTCGGAAGGTAAGGTATTCGGTAAAAGGAATGGCTTAACACGAATTGTTAATGTTAGCCGACGGTACGACTCTGTACTTTAATATTCATACACTGAATTAAGGAGTCTATTGCAAAACTGTTCTGCTCCTTTTCCCCAGAAATACCTTGTTTGACTCTCCGAATCACAGGATATATGAAGCAATTGACTTAGCCGTTCGTCGCCCACAGAAGGTCGTAACGTTCTCGAAAGGTTTGGCCCTGGATCGTCTAATTCATGCATGAATTTAAGGTGCCGCCACTGTAATGAGTACTACTTTAGTTTTCTGAACAGCAAGTTATACTCACAATAGAGCGGATTATGCTTTCGGCGTGTAAGGTCTCCAGTAAATCGTTTGACTTTATACAAATTGGCAACGCACTCAAACAATCAGACGCTCTACTTTAACATTCAGAACGTAAACAATGACGTGTCTATTGCAAGTACTCTTCAGCGGATTTACTCCCGGAATACATGGTTTGACTCTCCGAATCACTGGATATGTGAAGCTATTGACATAGCCGTTCGTCTCTCACGGAAGGTGGCAACGATTTCGGGAGAATTGACCGCTGACATTCTAACTCATTTGTGAGGATAAGGTGCCCGTCACTAAAATAAATACTAATTTCGTTCCCTGATTACGTGGTTATATTCTCAATACGGAGGGTTAGGTTTTCGGAAGGTAAGGCTTTCTGTAAAAGATTTGTCTCTATACCAATGAGTAGCGTTCTACAACAGGATGGCGGACAGCTTTAATATTCATACCGTGAAGTAGGGTGCCTAATGCCAACACTGTTCTGCGGATGTACGGGCGGTATACCTGGTTTTACTCTCGGAATCACATGGTAGGTGAGGCTATTGGTCTATCCTTTCGAATCTCATAGAGGGTGGTAACGTTTGACGCTCGTCCTTCTAATTCTTACATGAAATTATGCCCCCCGTCACTCAAATGTATACTATTTCGTTTCTCTTATCACGATGTTATACTTTTGATGCAGCAGGATACGTTCTCGGCAGGTAATTTATTCTGTAAAAAGAATGACCATAACACAATTGGTAATGTTCTCCGCCGCTTTGGCTCCCTACTTTAATGCTCATGTCGAAAATTTCGGTGTGTATTGCCAATACCGTGGAGCAAATTTAATCCTAGAATGCCAGGTTTGAGTCTCGGCATCCCAGGATAGGAGAAGATATTGATTAAGCTGTGCGACTCTCAAAGAGGGTAGTCAAGTTCCCGAAACGTTTGATACTCGACCTTCTACTTCATACATGGAATTATGGCACCCGCCACTAAAATGCATACTAAATTGCTTCTCTGAACGCGAAGCTGTACTCCCGATACGGCGGGTTAGATTCACGGAGGCAAGGCCGTTTGTGAAGAGTTTGTCTCTGTACCAGTACCAAACGTCCTACAACGGTTTGAATATATACTATATCATTTATACCGTACAATGGGTTGTATAAGGCCAGTAGCGAACAGCGGATGAACTCCCAGAATATCTGGATTTTCTATCGGTGTCACAGGATAGGTGAAGTTATTGACTTTTCCGATCGTCTCTACAGTAAGGTGGTAACGTTCTCGAAAGGTTTGACGTCCGATTTTCTAATGCACACATGAAATTAAGGTGCCCGTCACAGAAATGGAGACTCATTTCATTATCTGAATACGAACTCTAATATACTGTTATCATATTTTCGATTTTTTTCAAAATTTGAAGTTTCTAATTTCAGAAATTGAATCGTACATGAAAATTGCCTTTAGAATTAGTTGAGCATATTTTTGTGACAATATTTTGTTATATAACCTGTTATATTATATGATTGCCTCAATATGTACCTACGCTGCCGGTGCGACACTGCCGGAATCGTCTTGTAGTTGTGAACGGCAGATCGGAGCGGCATTCTGTATGGTCCTCGTTAATTTCTTTAACCATGATGTTGTACTGTATGCATTCATTAGCTGTTTTGTGTTTACTTATGCATACTATAATTTACAAGAATGATATTTTCGATATTTTATTAAATTTCAAAATTCATATTTATTTGAAAGAGTGTCGCTCTAATTAGTTGATTGTACGTTTAATACAATACTTTGTTAAATATGTTATCATTTAATATGATTGTCTGTATACGTACCTATGCTTCCGGTGCGACACGACTGTGGATGCCTTTTAGTTGCGAAGGCAGATTGGAAGCGACAGTAGCGTATGGTCTTTGTTTATTTCTTTAACCATTCCAATGTACCGTAAGCATTGTTTGGCTGGCTTCCATTTATATCCACATACTGCAATTTACTTTTACGATATTATCGAATTGTTTCATAACTTCCAATCTTCAATTTCAATAACTGTATTCTCTTCTTCAAGAGATTCTCTTTTTCAAGAAAAAGAGAGATTCTCTTTTTCAAGAGAAGTGTCTTGAAAAGTCTAATTAGTTGAGTTTACATTTATGACAATATTGATGTTCGCTTCTTCTTATTTTGTATGACTGTCTGTATACGTACCTCGCTTCCAGCGCGACACGACTGGAGTGGTCTTGCAATTGCAATCGGTAAACCAGAGCGACACTACTATATGAGCTTCGTTAATTTCTTTAACCATAGTACTGTGCCGCATGGATCTCTTCCCAGTCATCCATTGATTTATATTAATTCTACTTTGTTCATACCGTTTGGACCTTCGATGATCTTGGCCTAGAACACGGAGGCAGTATGAATGTCAAAGTAGAGCGTCAAATCGTCTAAGAACGATACCAATTAGTATAAAGTCAAACGTTTCACTGAAGTTCATACCCTCAGGAAGCCTATCCGCTGTATTGATGGTATTACGTTGTGTTCAGAGAACCAAATTAGTATACATTTTAGTGACAGAGACTATAGCTTGATCTACGAATAAGAAGATCAAATGTTACACCGCTCGAAAACGTTTCTACCTTCATTGAGAGTCGCATCGTTGAGGCAATAGCATCTCACCCGTCCTGTGATTCCGAGAGTTAAACAAGTCCTTACTGTAGCACATGCGCTGAATTATATAGGCAATTGGCACCATAATTCACGGTATAGGTATTAATGTAGAGTGTCATACTGTCGGCGATCGTTATCAATTTGTATTGAGTCACTCTTTTTACTGAAGTCCTTCCCTTCCGGGAATGTAACCCTCCGCATCGAGACTATAATTTCGTGATCGCAGATACAAATTAGTGGACATTTTAGTGACGGTCACCTTATTTTCATGTGTGAATAGAATAGTCGAGAGTCAAACTATTCAAGAACAATCCCACCTTCTTCAAGAGTCGAATGGCTAAGTTAGTAGATTCACCTATCCTGTTATTCCGATAGTAGTACCAGGTATTCCGAGAGTCAATCCGCTGTGCACAATTTGCAATAGACGCCTCAATTCACGGTATTGATACTAAAGCAGAACCTCAACCCGTTGAATATCGGTTCCCACTGGTCAGGACACAAACCTTTTACCGAAAGCCTTACCTCCCGAGAAGCTAACCCGCTGCATCGAGAGGATGACTTCATGTTAAGAGAAACAAATTAGTATACACTTGAGTGCGGCGCAACATAATTTCATGCAAGGATTAGAAGGTCGAGGGTCATAGCTTTCGATAATGTTACTACCTTGTTTGAGATTCAAACGGCAAAGTCAATAGCTTAATACATTCTGTGAATCAGAGAGTCTAGTGAGATATTCCGGCATAAATGCGCTGTACAGTATTGGCGGTATACAACCTACTTCCAGGTATAAACAGTAAAGTGCAGAATCAGGCCGTTATAGAACATTATCAATTGGCACATAGTCAAACTTCTCCGAAGGCGTTTCCTTCGTGTACCCATCCCAATGTAGCGATTGCCATGTGTATTGTTCACCGGAACAAAACAATACACATTTTGGCTGACGGACAGCATAATTTCATGTATTAATAGGACGATCGAGGGACAAACCGTGCGAGGACGATACCACCANTTAGTTGACTTTACGTTTATGATGATATTATGTTAAACTTATTGATATTTTATTTGATTTTCTGTGTACATACCTAGGCTTCCAGCGGGGCAC
Source organism: Euglossa dilemma (assembly GCA_002201625.1). Taxonomy (NCBI): domain Eukaryota; kingdom Metazoa; phylum Arthropoda; class Insecta; order Hymenoptera; family Apidae; genus Euglossa; species Euglossa dilemma. The sequence continues at coordinate 10,714 of NIJG01004935.1, forward strand.
GACTGGAATGACCTCGTTGTTGTGTTCGACATATCGGAATGATGCTACTGTATGGTCATCGTTAATTTCTATAACCTGGATATTATACTGTAGAGACTCTTTTACAGTCTTCCTTGTATTTTAACTAACTGTAATTTACTGATATGACATATTCAATGTTCCTCAAATTTTTCAATTTTTAGTTTGAATGATTGTGTTTCTTAGTAACAGTGTCTTTGGCATTAGATGAGTGTACGTTTATGTCAATATATTGTTAAACTTATTCTTTTTTATACGATGGGCTGTATACGTACCTACGCTTCCGGAGCGTCACGACTGGAGAGGTTTTGCAGTTGCATTCGGTTGAGCGGAGCGACAATACTCTTTGGACATTGCTAGTTTCTTTATCCTTAATAT
>NIJG01004941.1:3449-14017 GCA_002201625.1 Euglossa dilemma
TACGTGATTTGAATCTGTGTACCACACGATACGTGAAGCAATAGACTTAGCTGCTGGACTCTAAAAAGGGGGCGGAAGCGTTCTCGAACGGTTTGTCCATAGATATTCTCATTCATACATCTAGTTATCGTGACCGATACTGAAATGAATACTAATTTCTTTCTATGAACACGAAGTTACACACTCGACACAGCGGGTTAGTTTTTGGGAGGGTATGGCCTTCCGTAAAACGTTTGACTTTATACCAATTGGTAACGCTCTCAAACCGCTTGACACTCTACATTAATATTCAAACCGTTAATTAAGGTAGGGTATTTCCAACGCTGTTCATTGGATTTAGTCCCGGAACATCTGGTGTGACTTTCGGAATCAAAGGACAGGTGAAGCTATTGACTTAGCTCCTCGAATTTCAAAGAAGGTGGTAATGTTCTCGAAAGGTAAGGCTTTCGGTAAAAAGTTGAACTCTATACCAATAAGAATTATTCATGAACGGATCGACTCTGCACTTTAATATTTATACACTGAAATGGGGCGTCTAATGCCAATATCGAACAGCGGACTTACTCTCGGAATACCTAGACTTTCTCTCTGAATGGCTGGATTGGTGTAGCTACTGACTTAGCCGTTCGATCCTCAAAGAAGGTTGTACCGTTCTGGGACCGTATGACACTCGATCTTCTATTTCATTCATGAAATTACGGTGCGCGACACTAAAATGTATACTCATATGTTCCTCTGAACACCGTGTTGTATTCTCGATACAGCGGGTTAGGTTCTCGGTGCGATAGGCCTCCGGCATATAGTTTGACGCTATAAGAATAGGTAACGTTCTGTAATGATTTGACGTGTGACATTAATAGTCAAATCGTGAATTTATGAGTGCATTGCCAATACTTTTCAGCGAATGTACTTCTGGAACACCTGGTTTGAGTCTCGGATTCCACGATAGGTGCGGCTGTTGAATCAGCCGTTCGACTTTCTATGAAGGTGGTAACGATCCTGAACAGATAGACAGTATATCTTCTAATTCCTACACCAAGTTAATGTGCCCGCCACTAAAATGTATACGAATTTGTATCTTTGATCACGAAGTTGCCCTCTCGATACAGCGGCTTAGGTTCTCGGAGGATAGGTTCAACGGTGAAGCTCTTGACATTATACCAATAGGTAACGTTCTATAAGCGTTAGACACTGTACTTTAATATTGAAGCCGTGAATTAAGGTGTCCATTACCAATAGTCTGCAGCTTAGTGTATACCGTAATACCTGGTTTGGTTATCGCAACAACAAGCTAGGTGAAGCTATTGACTTTGCCTTTCGACCCTGGAAGAAGGAGGAAACATTCGCGAGCGGTTTGACACTCGGTGTTGATATTTACTCAGAAGCATGAAGTGTTCTTTTGCTAATATGTCTACCAGTTTGTTTCCGTGCACATTAAGCAGGGCGCCAGCTACAGCGAGGAAGGTTCTCGGAAGGTATGGTATTCGATAAAAGGAGTGACATTATGCTGACTGGCAATGTTCTCTGTCGGTTTGACTCTCCTCATTAGTTTTCATACCTCGAATTTATGTGTCAGTTGCCAATAAACTCTAGCGTACTTAGTGACGCATAACCTGATTCGACTCTCAGTATTACTGGGTAGGTGAAGCTGTTGGCGTCGCCGTTCGATTCAAAAGGAGGGTGGAATCGTTCTCGAACGGTTTGACCCTCCATCTTCAAATTCGTACTTGAAATTAAGTTGCCCATCGCCAAAATGTATTCCATTTTGCTTCTCGGAACAGGAAGTAATGCCCTCGATATACGCGGTTATCGTCTCGGACGGTTCTATCTTCGGCAAAACGTATAACTTTATTCAATTACGTAACGCTCTACATAGGTTTGACGGTCTGCAATAATATTCATTCCGAAAATTATGGTGTCTATTACTAATGCTGAACAGGGTATTTACTTCCGGTGGACCTAGTTTGCCTCTCGGAATCCCAGGATACGTGAAGCTATTAACTTAGCCTTTCGAATCGCAAAGACGGTAGTAATGTTCTGGAACAGTTTGCCTCTCGATCTTCTAATCCACAAATGAAATTAGAGTGCCCGTTGCTAAAATGTAAACTAATGTGTTTCTCTGAGCACAAAGTTATACTCTCGATACAGAGTTTTTGGGTTTCGGAAGGTCACGCCTTCGGTAAAATGCTTGTAACTGTACCAATATGTTACTTTCTATAACGTTTTGACTATGTACGTTAATATTTACATCGTGAACTACGGTGTCAATTGCCAATACTGTTCTGCGGATTTAATCCCGGTATACCTGGTATTTCTCTTCATATCACAGGACAGGTGAAGCTATTGGCTTAGCTGTGCGATTCTCAAGAAAGGATGAAACGTTATCGAACGGTTTAACCCTCGACCTTCGAAATCATTCACGAAGATGCTGTGCCCGTCACTGAAATGAAGACTAATTTCTTTCGCTGAACACGAAGTTAAACACTCAATACAGTGGGATTGACTCGCGGAAGGTAAATCTTTCGGTAAAATGTTTGACACTGTACCAATAGGTAACGTTCCAAACAGCGATGACGCTCTACTTTAACATTCATACCATGAACTAAAGGGACCATTGGTAATACTTCAGTGAGTATTGTGTCGTGGAATACCTCGTTTGACTGTCGGAGTAACAGGATCGGTGAAAGTACAGACTTAGGGGTCTCACTCTCAAGGAAGGTTGCATCCGTCTCGAACAGTTTGAATCAGATTTTCTTGTTCATACATGAAATTGTGGTGGCCGTCAGCGAAATGAATACTAACTTGTTACTCTCGGCACGAAGCAAGACACGCCCTTCCGCCGGTTATATTCCTGGAAGATATAATATTTTCAAAAACGAAAGACTTTCTACCAACTTGTAATGGTCACTGACGGTTTGAATATCTACCGTAGTATTCATATCATGAGTTATGGTGTGTTTTGGTAATATTGTTAGGCAGACTCACTCCTGGAGTACCTGGTTTGTTTCTCGGAATCACAGGATACGAGAAGCTATTGACTTGGACGATCGACTCTCACAGAACGTGGCAACGTTCCCAATCGGGTTGAGCCGCGATGTTCAAATTCATTCACGAATTTAAGGTCACGTCATAAATTATTTAAGAATGTGTTTCCCTAATCACGTAGCTATACTCCGAATACGGCGGGTCAGCTTCTTTGACGGTAAGGCATTCGTTATAACGTTTGACTTTATAGGAAACAGTAACGTTCTCACAAGGTGTGACGCTCTATTTTATTTTTCATTCCGCGAATTAAGGAATCCGATGAAATTATTCCACGGCGCATTTACTCCCGGAATATCTGGTTCACCTGTCGGAATCCTAGGACAGGTGAAGCCATTCACTCAGCCGTTCGACCTTCACAGAAGAAGGTAACGCTCTCAAACAGTTTGACATTCGACCTTCTGTTTTATACATGAAATTACGGTGACCGTCACTAAAATGTGTGCTAGTTCGTTCCGCTGAACATGCTGCTATACTCACGATGCAGCCGGATATATTCTCGGATGGTAATGTGTCCGCTAGAGGGTTCGACGTCATAACAATTGGTATCATTCTCATACGGTCTGACTCTCAATTTCAATATTCATATCGTGAAATAATGTTTCTACTGACGAAACTATTTAATATATTTACTTCTGTAATACCAGGTTTGACACTCGGAATTACACGATAGGTGAATCTATTGACTCAGCCGTACGACTCTCAAAGATGGTGGTAACGTTCACGAACGGTTTGACACTAGATCTTCCATTTCATATATAAAATTAAGATGCCCGTCATTAATATTTATATTAATTTGTGTACCTCATCACGAAGTTATATTGTCGATACAGCGGTTTACCTTCCCTGAAAGTTAGGCGTTCCGTAAATTGTTTGTCTCTATACCAGTAGGTGACGTTCTATAACGGTATGAAACTGTACATTAATATTTATACTGTGAATTAAGGTCTCTTTTTCCAATACTATACTGCGGATATACTCTCGGAATATCTGGTCCGCCCTTCAGAATAACAGGATAGGTGAAGCAAGTGACATAGCAGCCTTACGCTAAAAAAAGATGCTAACGATCTCGAACAGTTTAACTCTCGATTTTGCTATTCATACGTGAAGCAGAGGTGACCGCCTGCTGAAATGACTACTCATTTCTTTCCGTGGACACTAAGCTAGAATCTCGCTACACCGGGTTAGGCTCCAGGAAGGTAAGGTATTGTGTAAAAAGTATTACTTTATTTTAATTAATAATGTCTCCGGCGGTTTACTCAATACCTTAATATATATACCGTAAATTATGGTATGTATGGCCAATACCCTTCAGCGGATGTACTCCCGGAATGTCTGGTTTGACTCTCGCACGCACAGGTTAGCTGAAGCTACTGACTCGGCCGTTGGTCTCACACAGATTGTGGTAACCCTCTCGAACGGTCTGGCACCCGATATTCTAATTCATACACGTAATTAATGTGCTCGACGCTAAACCGTGCTCTATTTCATGCCACTCAACACGATGTTACACTCTCGGTAAAGCGGGTTAGTTTTTCGTAGGTTAAGTTCTCAATCGGTTAGACGCTATAATATAATATTCAAACCGTGAATTGTGGTGCCTATTGCCAATACTGAACAGCGTAATTACTCCCTGCATATCTGGATTGATATTCGGCGTCACTGGATATGTGAAGCTGGTGACATTGCCGTTCAGCAATCCAAGTAGGTGGAAACGTCATCAAACGATTTGACACTCGACCTTCTACTTCATAAATATTATTCAAGTGCCAGTCACTGAAATGAATATTAACTTCTCTCTGTAAACGCGAAGTTATATTCTCGGTGACGAGGTTGAGGTTCGCGGAAATTAAAACTTTCGGTAAAACGTAAGACTTAAGACCAACTGGTAACGCGTTCCAACGGTTTGACGCTCTACTGTAATAGCCAATCCGTGAATTAGTGTGTCTATTGGAAAAACCCTTCAGCGACATTATTCCCAGAATACCTGGTTCGACTCTCCGAATCACAGGATATGCGAAGTCACTTGCTTAGCCGTTCATCCCTCACAAATGGCGGTCACGTTCTCCAGCGGTTTGCATGAAATTATGGTGCTCGTCACTAAAATGTATACTAATTTGTTTTGCTGCAAAGCATGTTATGCTCACCATACAGTGGCTTATGTTCTCGGAAGGTACTGCATCCGGTAAGGTGTATGACGTTATGCCAATTGGTACCGTTCACATATGGTTTGACGCTCTGCTTTAATATTCATACCGTGAATAAAGGTGTCTACTGATAATACTGTCCAGCACATTTACTCCTCATGTACTTGGTGTGATTTTCGGAATCACAGGATAGGTGAAGCTATTGCCATATATGTCCTATTGTCAAAGAAGGGGGTAACGTTCTGGAACGGTTTGCCTCTCGATCTTCTCATTCACTCATGAAATTGGGGAGCCAGTCACTACAGTGTATGCTTGCTTACTAGTTTCCGTTCACAATAAGCAATACACTCTCTGCAGCGGGTGATGTTCTCGGTAGGTATGGTAATTGATAAAACGTTTGATTTTATACCAGCTTGTAACGAAGTCAAATGGAGTGACGCTCTACTTTGAAATTAAAACTGTGAATTAAGGTGTCTAATACCAACCCGGATCTTCGGATTTACACCCGGAGTACCCGGTTCGACTCATCGAATCGTTGGGTAGGTGAAGCAAATAACTAAGGCGTTCGATTCTCAACTACGGTGATAGCACTCTCGAACGGTTATATCCTCGATCTTGTAAATTGTGCATGAAACGAAGGAGCCCGTCACTAAGCTGAATATGAATTTGCTTCCGTGATCACGAAATTGTAGTCTCGATACAGCGGGTTTACTTCCCGCAGGTAACGCCTTCGTCAAGAAGTTTGACTCTATACAAATACGTATCATTCTCTGACGAGATGACTCACTTCTTTAATGCCCATGCCGAGAATATAGGTATCTGTTACCAACACAATGCAGCGGATTTACTCCCGTAGTACCTTGTTTGACAATCGGAATTACAGGATAGGTGAAGCTATTAACTTATCTGTGCGACTCTCAAAAAAGTTAGTAACGTTCTGGGAGAGTTTTCCTCGCGATCATTTGAATCATACATGATGCTAAGGCGACGGACACTGAAATGAAAACAAATTTCACGCTCCGAACACCCGGTTATACTGTCGAAGCGGCGAGTTTGGTTCTCCGTAGGTAAGGACATCTGAAAACTGTTTGAGTTTATACCAGTTGGCAGTGCTCTCAAATAATTTGACGCTATTCTTCAATATGCAAACCGTGAATTAACGTGTCCATTGCCAGTTCTGTGCAGCGGATATACTACCGGAATATCTCGTTTGACTTTCGGAATCACAGGATAGGTGAAGCCATTGACTAAGATGTTCGTCTCTCAAAGATGGTGGTTACTTTCTGGACGGGTATTGCCAATAGACACCTTAATTCACGGATTGATTATTAAAGTAGTGCGTCACACCGTGTGAGAACGTTACATTTGCTATAAAGTAAAACGCTTCACCGAATGCCTTACCGTCGGAGAAGCTAACCCGCCGTATCGAGAGTATTGCTGCGAGTTTAGGGAAATACAATAGTGCACAATTCAGTGACAGCAACATAAATTCATGCATGAATCAGATGATCGAGGGTCAAACCGTTCGAGAAATATACAACCTTCTGTGAGAGACGAACGGCTACATCAGTAGCTTCACCTATCCAGTGATGCCGAGAGTCAAACAACGTTTTCCAGGAATAAATCCCCTGTACTGCATAGGCATTAGACGCCCTAATTCACGGAATAAATATTACAGTGCACAGTCAAACCGTTGTTTAATGATACTTATTGGTGCATAGTGACACTTTTTATCGAAGGCCTAACCTTCCGAGAAGCAAACCCGCTGTTTCGAGAGTATGACTTCGTAGTCAGAATAGCAAAATACTATAAATTTTAGCCAACTTAATTTCCTGTGTAGATCAGGAGATCCAGTGTCAAGCCGATCGAGAATGTAACCACCTTCCATGAGTGACGAACGGCTAAGTCTATAGCTTCACCGATCCTGTGATTCGAAGGGGAAAACCAGGGACTCCGGAAGTATATCCGCTGATCTGTATGTGTAACAGACACGTTATTTCACGGATTGCATATTAAAGGAGGCCATCAAGCCGTTTTATGTCATTACCTATTGGAGTAAATCAAACGTCATACAGAATGCTTCTGTCTCCGAAAAACTAACCAGCAATATCGAGAGTGTAACACCGTGTTCAGAGGGACAAATTGGTATTCACTTTCGTATCCGGCACATTAATTTCATGCATGAATTATAAGGTCGTGTGTCAAACCGTTAGAGACCGTTACCACCCCGTTTGAGAGTCGAAGGTATAAGTCAATAGCTCCACCAATGCCTGTGATTCAGAGAGTAAAGCCGCTGATCATTATTGGCAACAGACTCCTTATCCTATGGTGTGCATTTTAAAATAGAGCGTCACCCCGCTTGAGATCATTTCCAGTTACTACAAAGTCATGCGTTTTACAGAAAGCCTTAGCGACCGAGAAGAAAACCCGCCGTATCGAGAGCATAACTTCCTGTTCAGAGAAACCCATTGGTATATATTTTAGTGCCGGCACCTTATATTCATGTATGAATTAGAATATCGATGGTAAAACCGATCGAGAATGGTACCTCCCTCTTTGATTGTCGCATAGTTATGTGAGTACCTTCACCGATACCGTTATACCGTTAGACAAACCAGATATACCGGGAGTACATTCGCTGAAAAGTATTGGCAATACGCATCATAAATCACGGTTTCAATATTAATATGAGCGTCACGCCGATATAATACGTTACCAGTTGCTATAAAGTCCAGCGCTTTATGTGCATTCGGAGTTGCTTACCTGCCGTATCGAGAGAATAACTTATTTTCAGAGAAAGAAATTAGTCATCCTTTCTGTGACTAGCGCCTTAATTTCATATATATATTAGAAGATAGAGGGTCAAACCGTTCGCGAACGATGCCTCCTTCTGTGAGAGACGAACGGCTATGTCAATAGTTTTACGGATCCTGCGTCTTCAAGAGGCAAACCAGGTATACCGCGAGTAAATCCGCTGAACAGTATGGGAAAAAGACACCTTAATTCACGGTTTGAATATTAGAGCACACCGTCAATCCACTTTAGAACGTTAGTTATTGGTACAAATTTATTATCTTAGCAGATAGCCTTACCTTCGGAGAAGCTAACTCGCGCCTTCGAGTATATATCGTCGTGTTCAGCGAAGCAAACTAGTAAACATTTTAGTGTCGGCCACATTAATTTCATTAAGAATAACAAGATCGAGGGTCAGACCGTTCGAGCAATTTGCCACCTTTCTTGGGAGTCGCACGGCCAAGTCAATAGCATCACAGATACTCTGATTCCGAGAGTCACACCAGGTACACTGGGAGTAAATCCGCTGCAAAGTATCGGCAATAATATCCTACTTCCTGGTATAAATATTAGAGTACAGGGTCACACAGTTGTACACCGTTACCTATTGGTATAGGGACTACCTTTTCACCGAAGGCCGTACCTTCCGTGAAACTATCCCGCTGTATCGACAGTATAACTTCATTGTCAGAGAAGCACAATAGAATGAATTTTAGTCACGGGCAACTTAATTTCATATGTGAACGGAAGATCGAGGATCAAACGTAGCGAGAACGCAAGCAACTTCTTTGTGAGGCGTACGGCTAAGTCAATAGCTTCACCTATGCTGGGATTCTGAGAGTCAAACCCGGAATTCCGGGTCTCAATCCGCTGTACAGTATTGGCATTAGACAGCCTATTTCACGGTATAAATATTATAGTACAGTATGAAACCCTTGCAGAACTATACCTATTATTATAGAGTCAAACTTTTTACCGGAGGCCTTACCTTTCGACTTGCTACACCGCTGTATCGAGAGTATAATATCGTATTTAGTGGAACAAATTACAATTCATGTCAATGACGGGCACCTTAACTTCATGTACGAATTAGAATATCGAGCGTCAAGCCCCTAGAGAACGTTGCCACCTTCCGTGAGAGACGAACAGCTATGTGCATAGCTTCGCCTATCTTGTGATTCTGAGAGTCGTACCAGTCATTCCCGGATTAATCTGCTGGAAACTATTGGCAACAGACACCTTAATTCACGATATGGATAACACAGTAGAGAGACAAACCGTTTGAGAATGTTACCAATTTGTATATCGTCATACCGTTGTTCGCATACCCAACCGTCCGAGAACATAAGGAGCATATCGTGGGTATAATATCCAGTTCAGAGAAGCAAATGAGTATACATTTTATAGACGGGCACCTTAAGTTCATTTATGAATAAGTTCGAGAGTCAAAGCGTTCGAGAACGTTACCACCTTCTTTGAGATTCGTACGGCTATGTCAGTGGCATCACATACCCTGTGATTCCGAAGGTCAAACCTGATATTGCGGGACTGAAAATGCTGTACAGTATTGGCAATAGACACCACAAAACACGATTTGAATCTTAAAAAACAGCGACCAAATGGTGTAAAGCCATCCTTTTTACCGTATATCTTACCTTCTGAGAAACAAACCCGCAGTATCGCGAGTACAACTTCGTGTCCAGAGAAACTAATTAGTACACATTTTACTGACGGGCACCTTAATTTCATGAATGGATTAGAAGGCCGCGAGGTAAACTCTCCCGGACCGTTACCACCACCATCGAGAGTCGCACAGCTAAGACTATAGCTTAACCTATTCTGTGACTCCGAGAGTCAAATCAGGTAATCCGATAGTAAATCCGCTGCAGAGTTTTGGCATTAGACGCCTTAATTCACAGTTTGAATATTACATTGCAGCGACAAACCCATATGAGAAGGTTTCCATTTCGTATAAGGTCGAACGTTTTATTGATGACTTTACCTTCCGAGAACCTCACCCACTGGATCGAGAGTAAAACTTCGTGTTCACGGAAAGAAGTTATTATTCATTTAAGTGACGGGCACCTTAGCTTAGTGTGAGATTAAGAAAATCTATGGTCAAACAGTCCGAGAACGTTACCATCTGCTTTGATGTTCGAGTGGCCAAGTTGACAGCTTCACCCATTTGAGGATTCCAAGAGTCATATGGGGCAGTCCGGGAGTAAATCCGCTGAATAGTCTTGCAATAGACACTTCAATTAACGGTATGAATATTAAAGTAAAGAGTCATACCGTCGGAGAATATTAACTATTCGTATAAAGTCATTGAACTTACCGAATACCTTACCTTAAGAGAAACTAACCCGCTTTAGCCAGTGTCTTACTTATTGTTCACGGAAACAAATCTGTTGACATAAGAGCAGAAGCACACCTGAATTTCATGAATGGAGAGAATGATCGATAGTCATACCGTTTGAGAATGTTCCCACCATCTTCGGGAATCGAACGGCTAAGTCAATAAATTCACCCATCCTGCGATTCAGATTGTAAAATCAGTTACTTCGAGGGTGAATCCTCTGTACAATA